>CM029771.1:24776988-24926988 GCA_017562165.1 Ectropis grisescens
TTATAATGTAACGACGTGAAATTATAAAATTACCTAACCTACTGGTAGGATTATACACTCCGCGAGGCATAAGCTGAGCTTTGCATTTGTGTGAGTGTACATGGATAGTGTAGGTGTGACAACCGGCCTTAGGCGCGGCGCCATTCTGTCTCGCCGCGCTCCTGCCTGATTGGTGATCACTCACACTAATGCAAAGCTCAGCCTATACCTCGCGGACAAAATTTCAAGCTCCTGCCTGATTGGTGATCACTCACACTAATGCAAAGCTCAGCTTATACCTCGCGGAGTGTTGTACCCTTAGCGTTAAATTATAATCTGATGGTGTTTACAATATTACCGTGTTAGATACTCTTTATTGGTACACTAAAACAAAAATATGCACAAAAAAAAACTTTAAACTAGTGCGACAAGTTGGCGGTATTGTCGCTAAAAATGTTTTCTTCCAGGCGACTTTACGTTGTTAAAAAACATGTAAATAAGTCGGAAAAACTTCATTTCTATCTCTCTATTCTGTTGAGAATTTAAAACGATAACTAAGTCTATTGTACTAGGTGATCGTATTATAATCGATTAGAGTCTTATGTTCCACATATCGTTCGTTTCGTCTGATTTTTATGTCTCCTCTCTAGCATGTCTCTAGTAGGAAGACTCTTCTCCTATCTCCACTTTAGGGTGATCTGGAATGAGAGTCCTTATGTCGAATCTTTTAAGCATCAAGTCAATCTGTTTGAAGCAACACGGTCCTAATATCATCGGTTCTACGATAAATTGTAAATTAAACGCCTCCATGGGTTGAATGACACATACAACGGTACGAATACCATGTGGTTGTTTGTAAAATGAACGGATAGACCACGTCACAGACCTTCAGGCGGCTTTTGAACTCTGACACTGCAACGAACCACATGAACATTTTGCGGATCCACTCAAGCTTACACTTTTTATAATAGGTATAACTAGCGGCCCTTTCCGGCTTTGCTCGAATATTGTCATATAAAGACCATCATCCAAATGCAAAACTTATCAGTTACAGTTAGAACAAATATTATAAATGTCCGTTCCGCTGCTTCGCCGCCGCTCTAACGCTATGCCGCTACATTACGGTGTCGGTGACGAGAAAATGTATGATGTTCCAAAAAGAAAATCTTTTCAATAAATTTATAAAAAAAGATCTTCGGCTAAATAAGTTTTTAACTTCGAAAGAATAAACTATTTTACTACTACGCCGGTGTATTGCAGTGGACTATGTTGGCTAGTCCGTGGACATTGATCGATTAACAAGTGCTGAAGGTCCGTGGATTTCCGCTATCGCTCATGCCACGCTTTGTGCGTCATGCTTATCGCATCACAATAACTAGTGAGCATCTAACTCATATCAAAATATAATGAAATACTTCTGTTCCGTCTTAGTTCGGTTAACTATTTTTCTTCTTTAACTGGCATCGTGGTTGAGCTGATTCTGAGTCTACTCGCTAAGTCGTAAGTACCGAACTCGGTACTTACGACTTAGCGAGCACCCATAACAAATACTTGTACCTGTATGATGTATACGAATGCTACGAGTAGTTATCACCACGGAAATCTAAATTTAAGGTACTAAGTCCTTGAGATTTCTATGTCTCCCATAGTACAGGATTTGCTTAGTTTGGGGTTAGATTGTGTTGTGTGAGCAATCTCGACATATATTTATTAACCGATTTAAAAAAAGGTGGAGGCTCTCTATATGGTTGTATGTTTTACTAAATATGTTACGAGATAACTCGTGATACAATTTTGACGGTACTTTTTTGTTTGGTAGATCATTGTTCAGAGGTGTCTCATACAATTTTTATCGAAATCAGTGCGGCGTTTTTTAAAATACTTATCAAGAAAAAAAAATTGCTTTCTTTGCCCTGAACGACATAGTCATACATAGCTTTTTATGAAATTATGTCGTATCGTCGTATGGTCGTGAGTGTCTGAATTAAATTTTAAATTAAAATCGTTTTTTTTTCTTCGGAAAAATAAATAATTGTTTATTTGTCAGTTATCAATAAATTTCTATCTCATAAACACGTGCATATAAATAAAGTTCTACTGCCAATCTTGCAGCTGTCTTGCCTTGTTGGCTCACCTAAGTAATCGATTCGTAATGAATAGTTAAGGCAGGTGCGTTACTATGAGGCACGCTACCTGTCGTCCATCATGTCATGGGTATCGATTGACCCAAATGTATTTCTGTTGCCGTGCCTATTTTCTGTTCATTCAGTCTACAATACGTAGTTTTTTTCGTATTTTTGTAATATAGATAGACAAGACGAGCGGGACATGTGCCTGATGGTAAGCAACATGCCTGCCCATAACGGCACAGTGACACGCAGCTATTGTTTCCTTATCTGACATTTTACCTTAATTTAAAATGTGCAGCAATATACCTCTATTAGGTTAAATTGACAAAGTCTCTGCTTAGATTTTATAGTTCACTAGCTGTACCCTGCCACGTTTCGGTGTGGCACATTGTGATACAAAAATTAAATAAAAACAATCCTTGGTTATATATCATTCTAAAATTTCAGCTTGATCGGTTCAGAACTTTTCGAGTTTTTGAAGCGTACACAAACCAACATAACGGTTTTATATGTACAGATAAATATACATATATGATCTATATTCTATACATAACAAATATTAAACGTAGAGAAATGAAAAAGAAAGGAATAATATGAAAAAAGTACGAGAGAGAGAGGGGTAGATATTATATACTATACAAATACATATATAATAAAATACTAATAAAGTCTTTGTTTGATTCTTATCGACTTTTGCAGACATGAAGGTAGTATTCTCATTTTGCGATGTAGATTGTTGACGGTAGATTACATGATATATCAAAGTGATGTCATAATGTTATCGCACAGAAATCAATTCCAAAGATAAACGTTACTAGACTGTTTACCGATAACCTTTATTTGGTCTGGAAAAACATTTTGATCCACTCGACTTACTGTATTTTGCTCAAGTTAGGGCTGGTGTAGTCGAGAGAACGACAACTGGCGATTCCCCTGCCCCTGGTTCGAATCCCACGAGCACCGCTGTATTTTCGAAGTCATGTGCGTAATACCGCTGACCTATGAACGTTGAAGAAAAATATAGCTAGGAAACCGACATGTTCCTAGAATATTTTCAGGTCATGCGTCATCCATCAACCTGCACTGGGCCAGGATGGTGAATAATGGCCTCGACTCGTTCCTTGCGAGAGAAGGCAGAGTCCCAACAGTGGGAATATTTAGTGGGCCGTTTATGATAAGCATGCTACATTTCCTGAGATATTTATCCACTCTATTTGTAACATCGCTTTGATGTATTCATTCGCGAATTTACAGCAAGATTAGGTTAGTAGGACCAGTGTCTACGCTAGGCCAAAGTTTGGTAGGCAGTAGATGCTATTTGGGGACAATTAAATACCCACCATAAGTCTGTTTAAAAATGTAAATTGGGTTTACCCGGAAAAGAGACACTAAACTTGAAAGAGAAGTTCCGACAACTATGTTAAATAACTTACTGTTGTTAAAAATGACACTACAAATTGTATTGTGTATTGGTACAACGACCTCGTTTAATATTTTACAATTTCGTTTATATACGAAATCAATATTTCGAATATTATATATTACGAAAGCTACATTTTTGATGTGTAGACGAAGGACAGTGTGTCATCAATAATGACACCTAAATATTTGATGTCATTTACTCATTCTATGGTGGGGCAGTTGTCTAGGCAGGCTGTAGGATTTGTGCACGTGTGTGCGCATATGTATTTATTTATTTAATTTGGCTTTATGTTAATAAATTACAATATTACAATGCTTATTAAACTAATTGTTCTTCATCTGTTATTGTTAAAAGTATTTATCGTTGAGACAAAGCACAGCATGCAATTAACATTTAGAGAATTTGTTAAACTATGTGTAGGGGAATTATTAATTAATTATAATTGATTTGGATATGAGTTTCAGTAATGCTCTGTACTTTCATTAATTTTTATATATTTTTTTAACTTAACTTTAATGTTATTGAGACTGTCACCAAATATGTCTATTTCCGAACATTTCTGAAACTCGTTCACAAGTCTACTCAACCTAGGTACAGGTGAGTTTGCACCAAGTACTGTTCTCCTAAATATAGGTGCAAACGGATTAATTGGCACTATGTGATATTGTGATATATCTACATGGAACTCTAAGTTTGAATTTAGAAAGGAGTTCAAGACAGTCTGTTTCACTATGTAACAGTTTATGAAGAAACGTTAAATCAAGGTAAATTCTGCGATCAGACAACGATTGTAAATTGAAAAACGTTAGCCTTTCCTTGTATGATCGCAGAATTTTAGTTTTTTTTTGCAGCAAACGTCAAGTGCCACATAAATCGTTTCTGGATGTAGATGCGGGTTAGTGTTAGATTGCTTAGATTTTCGCATAGAGAAATATTTGTATTTTGTTTTATCCGTGTTTAGTGTTAGTAGATTATTTGTTAGACAATTACTTATCTTATCTTTAGCTTTAGAATTATGGTCTTTACTCTGTCTTTGTAAGAGAAGAGATCGGTTCCCAGCAGTGGAAACATTAATTAGGAACAGTGGGTTGCTTATGTTTACAACACATTCTTGTAATACTTACACAATCAGTATAAATCTTATACATTCTTTCTGGGTAACCCTATCGCTCTACATCTTGTTAGTTGTGGTCTTTATTGACCTCGAGATCAATGCTCTATTTTAAAAGGAGTGCTCTTGAATCATCGCTCCCAAGTATTTGACTGACATTTCCATATTAAATGGCGGAAATTGCCATATTATTTACTTATTTGCCATATCAAAATACGGCGAAGTTGTTATTAAACAAATAATTATTTAAAATATCTACTCATAAAAAAAAAAAAATGTCACATGTGGCTTAATACACTTCTAGTGACACCTTTCGATGAACTGAACATGTTTGCAGTACTTACTATAATATAATATGAATTTCACTTCTTGCCATGCTCAGCAGCACAATCAATTTATGAATAGTAGTACTTTACCTTGTAGTCTCAATAAGAATGTTTATTTTAATTTAATAAACACTAATAAATATTTTTGAACCTTAATTTATTCAACATTTTCTGACACCCTGGAGACACGACAACATCATCATGCAATAATAAGGTGCTCCTTTGTTTTTCGTATATCAACTACATTCACGCTCCATTACTTCGCACTGTTTACAATGTCATATAAGCTTACATTTCCATCGTAGAGTGCGGCTTAGGGCTCACTCGTGATTTTCCGAGGAGCCTAACAATCTCTTTGTGCACGACCTCATTTTGTGTTGAATACCCCCCCTTTAATAGACCCGCCTTGTCAGATGAACATCTGCTGATGACGCCACGTTACTTTGGCTCGTGCATTTTTACGGCGAACCTGTTGAATAAATGTTTATTCCCTTGTTTACCCTGTTTTCGAATGTGCTACTTGTTTTGAATGGGATTGTTTCATCGAATATTGCGCCTAAAACGACGTTCTGTAATAGAATGTCTCCCTGACTATCTCTTTTATCTAAATAGTACCTATGTTCTGGCATTGAATTTAAAGTTTGCCACGGTCGTGAAAAGAAAGTCTGTTTTTTTTTCTCTGGAGAGTTGGCTAATAATGAAGAAGCTAAGTATATCATTTGCTCGACTGACAAAGCCAGTCCTTCTCAGAATGAGATTAGTGTGCCATCTTGTGGAAATTTTCTATTTCACTTTGTGTTTTGTTTTGAGATTTAAGACCGTCATTAGTACGACCTGACTTAATGACTGACCCTTTTACGTCTGCCTTTCTCCATGACTCCTTTTCGTTCCAAATGAAGTTTGCAGCGGACAGACGGAATATGTAACTAGTTAACTTGGGAACCATATGAGCTTCTTAAGCCGGAGAAGGGTTATCTTTTCCTAATGTATTTTTGTATGTAAGTATTTTTGGTTTTGAACCAACAAACAATGCTTATTCAAGTATGTATTATGGGAGTTCCACTCAAAGTTATGTGGTGACCCATATCAGTTCATCCCAAGTGGTATTAACAGATAATTCTGTCTGGATTCCAATCAACAGTTTCCAATATCACGCTCATCCGAAGCCGTAAATTCACCTACAACAATTTAAATGGCAAGCTTTCCGACGCTTCAAACGATTAGTGGAACGTGTAACTAGCACAGGATAAGGGTACGGTGGCAAATCTCAATTGGCTAACAATAAATTGAGGGGTATCTTGATTAATGATTACACTCCCGGACGTTCAGAGTGTTGCGATGAGATAAAAGGTGAAATTGAGGGGGTGCCCTTGTTTTAACCTCGTTTGCCGGATTTTAGCTTGATGACCTGTCAACAAACTTTGAATAAGAGTTGTTGTGTACAGATGTCATCTGGGAACGGTCTTTATATAAAATTTTAAAAATAGTGGATATTATCACACGTTCTCTTATTTAGCTCACTAGCTAATACAATGATGTCAGCCCATCGTCATACTAGATGTATTTTTCTCGGTTTCATGATTTATTCTAAAAACATAAAATCCGGATATAATATATTTATGTAGATGTAAGTTACTTCTATTTCTCAAATCTGTTGTTTGTTGAGTTCATGACGGAGTAACGTACACATATGCAAACGTAAGCTTCTGAAGTATTCGGATGTCGTCAAGTCTTAACTACAATATTCTTCGCTAAGATACCATCACTTTCCTATTAGCCCACTTTTGTAGTTGTTTTTTTTTACTTTTATAGGTTTACACTTGACCGCCATCTCGCCTCATGTTAAGCGATGATGCGGTCTACGATAGAGCGTGTTTACCGATTCACTCTCGATTTGAAGACACCAAGATTATAATTATCGGGAAATACCGACTCTGGCAACTCGTTCCACAGCCTAGACGTTCTTATCACAAACGTAGAGTCAAACCTCTTCGTCCGTGTATATATAATGGAATATCCACCATGAAACGGTGCCGCTTCTTCGAGTTATGAGAAGTACGATAGAAAAAAAGGGCAAGGTGGTATTAAATCATGCAGATCAGTTGCACACTCTCCGAAGTGTATTCGATAAAAACCCGATAAACTAGCAATTTTGCGGCGATGTTTCAAGACTTTGAAGTCTTTTTTGCACTAGAGTGTCTTTGCCTTTGAGCCTTTTGGCACGCCTCTCGATCGATTCCAGAGCCTCAAGCTGATACTTAGTCGATCCATCCCAAAGGTGCGAACAGTACTACATACAAGAGTGAATCTGTGCTTTGTATAACAAAAGTAATTGTTCAGATTTGGAGTACTTTCGCACCTTTGAGAGGACACCTAGTTTTTTGGCAGCAAATTTTGCTAATTTTGTCTTAAGAGACTTACGTACAGTCATAGATTTAGTTAATGTTATATTTATTACCAGACATTAATTAAGTACATCTGTCCTTGTCCAATGTACTTGTTGGTTGTTCGTTATATAACATCCAAACTCGCTTACATATTCCGCCAAACCCAACTGTAATTCAAACGTTGAAATCTGTACAGGCCGCGAACGGCGCTGGAAATAAAGCAACGGCTAAACAATTCATTAGCCGCTCCCGGCTTGGCGGTCCCAAGGAATTATTTATAAGGGGCGAGGATGGGGTGCTATAATTTTCATCGGAAGGACGGTTCATTTCGGGATTCTTACTCTTCTTATTATTCTTAATGATTTTTGTACACACTAACAGTATTTATTACCTTTGTAAAAGTCTTAAAGTCAATGCAATATAAAATTTGTAGCCACTAGAACAGTCTTGACTCAAGATTACATTAAATTGATGGCGAAGTTCATGTGAATGTTTCAGTGGATTGTATCGATCTATTGCCAATCCAACAACAGAGCCACTTCAATCTTCCATTATTTGGCAACGTATCCTCTCTGAGAGATATCAAAACAGAGAATAAAACGATAGTAAATAATGACGATACATACATAAAACCGAATCCATCAGTCGTAGTGAGAAACGAATCTAACATTCTGGCCACCTCCATGTGAATTTATTCTGCTCATCAACCTGAGTGCTCCAAGCCCCAACGCTGCGTTATACAGGGCTATGTGACTCCGCCATTACGGTTTATAGAGACTATGGAATGTCGGGAAAATCCGCGTTTTACTATCTCACAACCGTTTTGGGGGACGTGAAATATTATGATGCCTTAATACTCGGGATAGGCATAACTGTACGGCACATCAAAATCTTGTGTAACAGCTGGGTGCTTCTTGACTTGCCAAGACAGTTTTAGGTTTTTCCTTGTTGAATCTAACATTACACGACACACCCTTAGTGAGTACCTACCAGAAAAAGTATATAACCGAAACTGTGCCACTTGGGAGAATCTTGGGAGGAAAGTTTGTCAGAAATCAAGTTCTTGAAATTTGGCTAACGTGAAACTCCCTCGGGCTACAACTTGTACAAATAACGTCTTCAATAGCTTGATTCATAAAAAACAGGGTCATTATGTTTGTTCCCAGTAAACTCTTCACCAAGTCTACCGATATTCACGAAACTTTGCATTTATGTGTAATTTGGTCCGACTTGTGATAGGATAGCTAGATACTCGTAGTATTATTTATTTCGGTTAATGGTCTCAATAGTAACTTAAAAATATTCAAGCAATTACTTAAAAACAAATTTAAAAAATAAGGAAACAATATCGAAGTAATAGAAAGAAAATTAACTATTAAATTAATACACTCCAAAGAAAACGTGAAAGATACGGTTAAGACAATTAACTCAAAAATTCCTCCGCGGACCGAACCTTACCAAAAGTCCCCAGAACGCTAACGCATTCCCTTCTCCGCTGTATTATAGGCAATGAGATGCGCTGCATCAAATACCAGAATAATTTAAAATTAAAGAATTAATGTTGATTGTTGTTTTTGGTCGTAATTTTCGTAAGCCTCGATCAAATGGCGTCTCAACATGCTACATAGATTAGTCGTGCAGCCCAAACGCAGTTAGGACGGGACCGCTAGTTTCTTATACAAAAGAATCCAAAACCACTAAAACTAAAACCGAATTTAAAACCGTAACGTGACGTACCACATGGCTCACTAGACTTGCTGTCTGGTTCCATTGATTAAAACATCGTATGCTTCATTAACAATGCATTAATACGGGGCATCATAGGAAGTTCTGAGCGTAGCGTGACTGGCCCGTTATTCAAGCAGACGATTCGTAGACGAGGCGTGTGCTCAGTAAACCAATTATAAAGAGCTGAATTGTTATAACTTAGAAACTATGATCGACGGTTATCCTTCTAATGTTTAAATGGAAAAGTTTGTATGTTTGTTGCTCAATTACGTCGGAACGACTGAACGGATCGGTTTGAAATTTGGAACACAGCTAGATTATAGTCTAGAATAATATTATACTTTTTATCACAGGAAAATAACGGAAACTAGGACTGCGCCTGTAAATCCGCGGAGCGCTGCTATGTTTCTAAACTTGTAGCATTATGCAGATATTGAAATGTCGGTATAAAAACGTTAGTAAAATACTTTAATTGTATTAGATATTATTCTAGAATATTAAGACAGCCGGAGCGGGAAATATTTTAAATTTGATTTACATTTAATTAGTATTTAACCGTAATTGTCAAGGTCTTTGGTCTTTAGTTTTGCTAAAATAATGTAACATACATTTAACATAAAGATTCGTATAATAAAAACAGTGAACAAACAGTAATGTAGTTTCTAATAACCAATGAAACACTAATAAAGAATTTCTAGGCTGTGAATGCCTGAGTGGGCTTTTCCGACAGATACAATCTTAGTACATATATTCAAGTAGAATAAATCGATTTTAAAGGTAAAACGTATAACTGTGCTCTATCATAGGCAGAATCGTCGCTTAACGTAAGGCGAGATGGTGGTTTGCGCTAGCAAACCTATCGTTAAAAAAAAAAAATTGGTTGCCTGTAAAGTCGGTATACGGGCGAAAGTTTTACGTGACAACGACTTTGAGTGGTAAAATAATTTTACGGAAGGGACGCGTGCCTTTCACTTTTTATGTCTGTCTCTCTCGCTCTTAGGCGGGCTAACCATGCCCGAGTGGAAGGGACGCGTGCCTCTCACTCGCTCTCGTTGTGAGCGCATAACGTGAGCGGAGCGTAACGCAGTTTCTTGAAGTGTCACCCGGCAAACCAATTTATAAGACGTTGTCACGTCAAAATACACGAAAATGTTCAGCACATGGCTATTATTTAAAACTCTAAATAGAACTGAGAGACAGTTCAGAGACACATCGTACATTCCGTCCGTTCAGCGATAAATCAATTGATACCACTATACCGTAATTAGTACTCGTTAAAAGACACTTCGCGACGGTTTTATATTGCTGAACATAATCAAAGACTACGAGTTTTGTATTTAAATCCGCTAGCTACCAGTCTACAGCGGCATGCTTCTCACGTCCCAGCAATTATTGTCGTGTCGGTGTTTGAACAACGTTAGTTCGCTTTTTTTATCAAGATTGCCATCTTTGGCCGACTTTATTACTGGATGCGAGTATATGCTATAAATTATATTGATAGGAAATATCTATAGACCTACAGTGGTCTATAGATAATTCAGGTGTGCTTAGTGTAAGTAGTTAGTTAGGTTTGTAGTGTAGTGTATGTAGTTCTCATTGTATGTTAGTTTTGTTAATAAAGGCTTTGCCCAGATAAAAAAAAAATTAGGAAAGTTTCGATGCTTCTTTATTTCGACCTGTGTTTATTGAGTGTAATCAATTTCGAGATTGAAGAAACCTTACGGGGCTCTAAATCTATTTACAATATAGAATGACGTGACGAGCAAGACATGAGCCTGTTGGTAAGCAACACGTCTGCCCGTAAAAGCATAGTACCACGCAGCTACTCAAACATGAAGAGTACAAATCTTTACCGACGACTGCGCTGCGCTTGTCACCCAGATACATATACGAGTACAAGATGCCTAGCAACGCTCGAGGTCTTTCCCGTACCGTTCCTATTCCTGTTATTTTTCAGCTAACTATTCCAGACCATAATCCATCTATGTTCTAAATTTTAGCCCGATCCGTTCAGACTTTACGACGTGATTGAGCAACGAACATCCAAATATCCAAACATTGACATTTATAGAGCAGATTTTCCATACATCTGAGGATCATCGTTTGATTTAATAAACGGTTACTACTGTGCGTTCTATAAGTATTTGTTACATATTATACAAACAGGCGTGTCGCCTGATAGAACATCACAGTAATATTCACCTTTCAATACATGCTACACGGAGTTCTTCACAGATACGTTAACGACCTGTTGAAAACGTATTTACGGGCCTTAAGAAAACTCATGTTATAGCTGCTCGATAAACCTCTAGAGAAAACGATTTGCACGTTTCACAAGTTAATCCAATGTGTGAGCTAAAGAAATCGAATTAAATCCTCTAGTTCCCGAACAGACGCCTATTTAGGTGTTTGTCTACTACACTAAAACAGTTGAATGTTTTTCTGAAATAAATGTAGCCTAATTTACTTCTTATAAATTGTGATTTCGGTTGTAACTTAGAAGAATAAATTTAAGCTTTAGGAGACCAGGTCCAAAAAAAAACTGATCCTGGCTTTGAAATTGCTCTCTTTATTTTCGCTTCGAGTTCGAGAGAGAGAGAAAGAGAGGTAAATAGAAAAGCCACATCCGTTTTGGTTAGACGGTAGAAAGGTCAAGATGAAGTCCTAATATGACTAGTGACTCGCATACACTAACATACTCGGTTTCTTCTAGGTAAACACGCTCCATCGTAGACCGCATCGTCGCTTAACATCAGGTGAGATGGCGGTCAAGTGTAAACCTATAAAAGTTAAAAAATACTTTAATCTTATAGTCTTTTTAGCTTCTTGCTGTTTGCGTTAGCTCAAAGTTCGGTATGGGAGTAGAGGCCACATGAGGCCAACTATTGACATAACTCCTTTAAAAAAATCTCGTCTCTTCTCAAATATTTATACAAATCCTCGTTAGACAGTCTGTCGAGGCGTATGTTTGCTGTCTGACTGGCCTCGTCGTTTACTCAGAAATCGTCTGCTCGGAACGTATTCGAGGCGGAATGAACATGTGCTCATGGGTTTCTTTGAATAACTTATGGAATGAGCAGCCACAGACATAAAGGGTTCGAGATTGATTCATGCTGTGTTACGTACTTAGCGGCAAAAAATTGTTTATGTAAATAAGCCGAGTCCTGAAATTATGTAGGTACAATGAAATTACACTACATAGTTAAATAACTCTTAACAGTGTACACATAGATCTTTACGATAATAATAAGGCTCTGCTTAGTGACTAATCAGAATTTTCTATAAAGCTCCAAGAGATAAAATAGAGACTAAAGATGCTCAAACCCACAAACAACCTTTTGGAAGCATGATCACCGTGTTGATGGTATACGATAACTTCGATTTGAAACGGTGAAATATCCTCAATTTCAGAAATATTTTCAATATTTATTTTTGTTTGAAAGTGTACCTATCCTCTAGTTGTGAAAAAAGAGTAAAACAAGCAAGTGCTAAATGACTACAGAGTTAAATGGCTACAGGTAATCTTATGAATATCGTACTAGCTGTAGTGGTAGGACTCTTAGAAGAGTCCGCCTGGGGAAGTACCACACCTTTGCCAGTTATTATACCGCCAAGCAGTAATGTGCAAACATTACTGTGTTCCGGTTTGAAGGGCAATGTTTCCTAATAAATTACAGGGCTTAGAAATATAACATCTTAGATCTCTGGGTGACGAGCGCAGTGCTGTGCTAGGTAATGATTTGGACTCTTCATGTTCCAATAGCTGCGTGTCACTGTGCTGTTATGTGGTAGGGATGTTGCTTACTATAAGGCACATGTCCTGCTCGTCTCGTCACTTCATATAAAAAATAAATAAATAAACTAGCGGTCCGCCCCAGCTCCGCTCGTGGTACATAATATATATAGCCTGTAACAGTCTGGGATCACGTACATATATTACACATGATTCACAATGATGAAAGATTTTTAATATTGGTAAGATCGAAAATAAAACATCAAAGCTACTTTTGCCCGTTTCCATAGCGAATCAGATCTGTTTACCTCTGGCAACAGTTAACGTTCAGCTGTAATTTAAATTCACATCTACATAATTCATATTTTTTATGTATAATATCCAAATGTAAATAATCACCTTTAGATCAAGTTAACATTAACATTATATGCACCACCGAAATCTTAATGATCGCATTATTGATTCTCTAAACTAATGTTGACATTAACATCACCTCTTGCGAGTTACGTAAGCCTTAACCAGTTTGTATTGTCGTTTATCTCAAATCTTGTTTCAGAAAGACGTGATTATAGATAAAGAAAACGAATAATAAAATAAAAAAAATGATGAATATTTTTATTTTGGTTTCATAGATATTGACGTGAATATAGTTTTTTCATTTAAGTAATCTATCTAAAAACTAATATTTTAAAACTGAAGAGTATTTTTGTTTGGACGCTATGATCTCAGGAACTTCTGTATCGATTTCAAAAAAATATTTTACCGTTGTATTTATGTAGGTATGTGATCCCTGAGTGCTATATAGGGCTATATATACTTAATATGAACCACGGGCGAAGCCGGGGGAACCGCAAGTTTGTAATGTAGAATGACGGAATGAGCAATATTTGCAACCGATGGTAACCAACCGCTAGCCAATTACAACGCAGTGCCACACTATTTCTACACGTTCAGATTCTGTTCGTATTTCAATTTCGCCCCAACTTTAACTTCAGGTAATAATTCAGTTAACTGCTTCCGTTTTATTTAGTTGCACATTTTATCTAGATTTATAGACGGATATAAAGTTTGTAGCTCAACATGTACAATGTTGTATTTGTCGCACGAGTAATCGATTAGTGCAACAAACGGCGGTGACATGGAACCTTGTAGATGAATTGTTGGGACTTAGATACGAGAATTATTATGTCTGTTTAATTTGTAATACTTTAAAGGAGATAATTTGAGACGTCCAATGTACGACAATTTATTACCAAGAGTGTTGACATTCATCCACACCAATGCTGGCTATAGATAGGCCTCTCTTTTCCCCTGCCATCTTCCTTGGTCCTGTGCCAATCGAGTCCAGGTTCGAGCCGCGATAGTTTCGACTGTTGACATTATTTAAATCAAACTAGTTATTTGAGGAAAAATATTGGAAATATATGGTTGCACGGGGGTATCACAGGGGAAGAAGCCCATACTCACATCTAGCTTTAACCTTCAACTCGTGAAATCTGACGATGATATTTGAAATCGCCTGTTCAAGTCTAGTCTAATCGTCTTTCTACTGATAAAATTACCTATATTTATAATTTAATATCCAAATAATATTTTATTTTAAAATATATTTCAAAGCCAATATTCAATGTCAATATTTAAATAAACTACATATTCCGTATCATTATTATTAGTATTAATTTATTATTTAAGATATTAACAGTGGACTGGTCTAATAAAATGTGAAATGTTACTGTCATTTAATACGTATATTTTTCTTGTTTTTGTTTTGAAGATCAAGGCGATCGAAGAGGTGAGGTAACGACTGGTTTGAAAGTCATCGAGAGTATACAAAACACGATTGAACCGACCGCCAGCGTTCGATTCTGTCTGTGGTCGGTGTAAAACTAGTTTCCTATGTAGCTCCATGTCGCCGAATGCAATTTACACATACCAGTTTAATGTCAAGGCGACAAACACGTTTGTTAACTATATGGGAATGACGCAGAGAAGAGGGACGTCTGATAGAAAAAGTATTCACATTGTTAATGTTGGCGTGATTGCCAATTCCAATATTTCTTTTTGACGTCAACTTCCTGAGTTGAAGGGCGATGGATTATCATAACAATCACGTAAAGTGATTGCATACCTACTATACTTAGCAATGTTTTTCGATTCAGAAGATTAAAAAAAAGATCAGGGGCCAGCGTCATAATCCCTATAATTTCAGGAACTAAATTACCTAAGCTTGGAGTAAGTAAATGGCAGAGGCATAAACTCTTTTTTAAACCATACATCTACTATACTAATATTATAAAGCTGAAGAGTTTGTTTGTTTGTTTGTTTGAACGCTAGGATCTCGGGAAGTGCTGGTCTGAATTGAAAGATTCTTTTTTCATTGGATAGTCCATTTATCGAGGAAAGCTTATAGGCTATAGAAAATAACGCTACTATTAACAGAAGCGGAGCATGAATCAAGAATGTAACAAAATCGGGAAAAAATATTCCTTTTTGAGAGTTTTGGTACGTTTCATGCTTTGACATGACACATGACAGCATGTGTCTAAGATTGCGTCATTGAATATCACAGATTACATACCTCTTGAATATAAAACCTTTTTGCTAATCTCTGAGTTGGTTCGACCAATTTCCGACAGGTGGCGTAGCAGGTAGCTGAAGAGGTGTTTTGTTTGAAAGCGAAATTCTAAGGAATGACTGAACCGATTTCTAAAATTTTTTCACCGTTGGATATGTGCGGGATCTTGATGAGTGCTATATATGTTCCACGGGCGAAGCCGGGGCGGACATCTAGTATTTCATATTTGTGTTTATTGTACTTAAAGAAGAGAAAACTGACGAATTCGCGACATCGATTTCGTCACGTTTTCCGTGAATTTCATATAATATGTAGGCTGCAAATTTATATCTCTCACACTGTTGTAGCTGTAACAAGGTATACATACAGCGCGATAGCAGCAATTTCGTAAATACCTATTTTTATCGACATCGTCACATCAAGTAACGAGACGAAATCATTCAAAGATAAAAACATAAACTTCTTGAAACTACATAAATTATGACCAACGAAAATATCTCGAGTGTCCCTGCTTGTAGATTAGTTTGCTATTGGGTCCTACGTAAAGAACTCGTTAAAACTTTCCGAACAACAAAAACTTTATGAAATTACAAGTGGGCTGTACAATTTTGCAAACAACTTAAGCATTACTTACCTTTTCTTGTAAATTCTTTTCCCCAGTTCTCTTATTTGAAAAGTTGAAGGGAAACGATTCTTTAATTAAATAAGTACGATCATTGAGTTGCGGCAGCTCATTACTGAAATCATTTCGCGTGAAAATGTTTTGTTTGCTTTCGTAAAGTCTTTACAAAGAACTGTTATAAGATGCATTCTCTTCGGTTTCGTGTGAAAAGTGCGTTTCGTACTTGAAAATGCGCTTTATCCGCGTCGTAATAAGTGCGATAATGATGGTAAACCAGCTTATCGCTTGACCCCGGACGTTATCAGAGCAGAACCTCCGCGCAACCTTGCAGCCTGAATATTTACCTCATTCTGTTGTTATTGTGAACATGTCTCGGACGTGCTTGAGGTTTTCTCAATGAAAACTTGTGTTGTGGGCAACGTATTGAAGTACTCATTCATTATTCAGGTTCTTTTAGTTCAAATCCGATGTGAGGTTTTGAACAATGGTGGATTTACTGGAATTATGTTTCAGTTTTAATTTAATAGTCGTTCTGTGACGACGAAAAAAATTGAAGTCGTTTTACCTGTATCGTAGCTTGTAATTCTGATTTTAGATGACACATTTTGGCCCGTGTTTATGCTTTCCCTCATTCAGATCACCCAAAGAGAACTAATATGAACCCATTCAATAACGAAACACGGCCTTGAATCGCTAACATTTCAGTTCTATTCCCGTTTCACGAGATCTAAGATCACATCTTGGTACGACATTCCAATTTAGGTGTTTCATATTCATATTTAGCGACAAACAACCAGGAAAACATACTATGTACGTATTCTAACGTATGTAACACTTTTTGTGCTCTTTACATTTCCATATTAAAAGTTTGTCGATAGCTGCAAATACCAATGCTTTGATTACGAGATACATTGTACATGTTCTTGGTTCAATTAGTTTCGAAGAGGAGAGGTTCGAAGTCAATAGATATTTATGTGAGAAATAATCCAGGAATTCGAGACCGCAACCGTGTGGCTTAACTTTGACCTTGTTAAACAACCTTACCCTTTGTCCTAGACAAGATATTAAGTAGCGGCCTAGCGGCGCTACTGGATTGTCTTTTTTTTTTTTACAACACAGAGTGACGAAACGAGCAAGCAGAACAAACGCCTGATTGTAAACAACACGTCTGCCGATTACTGCGCTCTCATCTATTTGAACGTGAAAAGTCAAATCATTGCCTAAATGCACTACACTCGTCATCTAGAGATATATGACGATGTAGGTATCTATTTGCTGTGTTTTTTTTTATACAGTAATTCAAGCCGAAACACACCAATGTTTGCACATCACTGCTTGGCGGTAGAAAAACAAAGGTGAGAAGTTTTATCGTGAAATAGTTGACTAGTATAGATTACAAATCACAATACACACAATGTCGTTACACCGGCTTTCGACGACGCGTGTGTTTAAACAACACTGCAATTTCCCTTTGTTTAAAATCCCATTTCTGAGATATTATTTATTTATTGTCTCGTGTGGTCCTTAAAACAGTTATGTTTATCGCTTTTGCTCGCTTAAGTCGCTTACGCAGGTAGGACGATGTCTGATTCTGTTCTATTATTGTACGCTATATCCGCGCCCCCCGGGGGCAGGAGTCTCTCAATGGAAGCTTATCGGAGTTTGTTTACTCAATATTTTGGTTGACTTCGTTATTTGCGAGATATCTGGGACTAGGCTCAGAGGAAATACTTATTTCAGAGGTTTACGAGATGGATCTGAGAATTTTTAATTTTATTTGGGTGCTTAGCTTTTTAGAATATGTTTTTTTATAGTATAGTATAGAGTGTTGCTACGAGAAGGATATGTGCCTCATGGTAAGCAATACGCATGAATGCTGTTTTCAGAACGTCAAATTAAAACAAAAGCCTGACGAAAATAGTTCTCAGTGGCGCCACAGAATGGCGTTGTTTCGTTTTGTAAATTTTGTGAGTCGAATGTTAATTTCATATCATATGGGTCACTCTAGTTTGAATGTTTCTTGCTCAATCGTGCCCAAACGGCTGAATGAATCAGGTTGGAACTTACAACAAAGATTATAGGAATAGAATAGCTACTTTTCACTGTGGGAAGGAAAGGGAACATGTACTACGCGGGCAAAACTGCTGGATTCTGCTAGTACCTATTACATAAGTCCATCGAAAGCAACAAGAAAAACTATGCTACTCTTCTATTCGTAGATATTTTCTTTCAACGAAGACAAAAATAGCGTCGTTTTGTAGCAAATTATTTCGGCCTTCAGTCGTATCGAACCAATTCGCAATGTAAGGATCAAGTTCATATTATTCACAATAGTAGATGATGCAAGTGTACATCGATTTAGAAGCATTAAACGGCATGGGAAACTCCCATGAACATTGTTTATTAACTGACTAAATTAATCCGTGTTTGTTTTACTGAACGAGGAAATATTAACATAGCCTACGTATACGTAGCTAATGAATTTACTAAAAAATATGTTAATAAAGGAGTTCCCCGTGACCAACGTTGGGACATACATTACTTGATCACGTACTTCAAACTCTACAGAGACAGGTTTCAATTTTTTTTGTGATTGCTTCTAATGTGTTCCGGATGGAAGGGCACTGTTTCAAGAAAAAAATAAGTACATGGCAAATAGATAAACCATATTGATTCTCTAGGTGACGAGCGCAGTGCTTGGCAGTGATTTAAATATCTGCGTGGCACTATGCGGTTTATGCTCCTCCCATTACTCTATCCTACTAATCTCCATATATAAAATTTTTATGTTGGTTTGTGCACGCTTCAAAAACTCAAAAAGTTCTGCACCGATCGAGCTGAAATTTTAGAATGATATAGGTATAATCCGCATCAAGGATTGTTTTTATCTATTTTTTTACATCACAATGTGCCACAGCGAAGTAGGGCAGGGTACAGCTACATAGTATACTATAAATGTGAAAATATGTGTGGATGTTTATTACTGTTTGATACGAAAAATAAGAATGGAATCTGGTACATAGATAGTAGTCTGAAATAACACATAGGCTACATTTTGTCCCGGGAAAATAACGGGGTTGGTAACTGCGCGAGAGAAACCACGGGATACTACTAGTGATATATAAAAAATCCAGCGTTGAATTACTCCCAAGATTACACAGGATTGTTTATTGATGTTGTTCTGAAACCATATCATCTCACATTACAGTGTCATGGGTATAGAAACAGCGTTATTTCCTTTCAAACACGACCTTGTGTAAGACCTTGTCGCGGAGTACAACGTGCAAAATTGATTCACACATTGTAATGTAAACAACCCTGTGACAGCGATCCATTTATGTTCGTTATTAAAATAACCTGCCCGTATACGGGGCTGTTATCTACTCGAAGAGCTCATTCCTTAATTATAAACTGACATCATACCGCGGTTTGACCCGCTTAGGTTTCGTTTGCGTTGTTTTCTCGAGGTAAAAAATAACCCTATATGCTTTTCCTGACTATTATCTAATTGTTTTACAAATTTCAACTTTATCCTCACAAACTTTCACATTTATCCATACTAATATTATAAATGTGAAAGTAACTCTGTCTGTCTGTCTGTCTGTCTGTCTGTCTGTCTGTCTGTCTGTCTGTCTGTCTGTCTGTCTGTCTGTCTGTCTGTCTGTCTGTCTGTCTGTCCGTCTTTACCGCCTAAACCAACCAACAGATTTTGATGAAATTTGATACATAGATAAAATAGATCCCGAGAAAGGACATAGGCTACTTTTTGTTCCGAAAAAAGGGTTGAAAGGGTTAAAATAAGGGATGAAAGTTTATATGGAAAACTTCGTCATTGTTGAAGAACTATGAAACTTCACGTCTAGATATTTAACACGAAACCATAAAATGTATGTTTTAGCAGTTTTGTAGTTTCGAATTGTACCTACGGGGGTGGAATTGGGGTTTTCTTTTTTATTATTTACGATTATTTATTCTTGGGTCAAATTTAGTAATTCAAATTTCACCCTCTTCCTGTCAACCGATTAATCTGAAATTTTGTATACACTTTGGATTTTGGTGACAATACAATTATGTTTATTCATTATCATTATAAATTCAAGATGGCTGCCGCTTCAAAATGGCGGATAATTTATGTTTTATTAATCCCATCAATATGGGTATCAAATGAAAGGGCTCAACAAGCAGAATACAATATACTATAAAAATTGAAATCCAAGATGGCGGCCGCTACAAAATGGCGGATAACGTAGGTTTATCAATCCCATCAACATGGGTATCAAATGAAAGGGCTCAACAAGCAGAATACAATATACTATAAAAAATTGAAATCCAAGATGGCGGCCGCTACACAATGGCGGATAACGTAGGTTTTATCAATCCCATCAATATGGGTATCAAATGAAAGTGCTCAACCAGTAGAATACAATGTACTATATAAAATTAAAATCCAAGATGGCGGCCTCTACACAATGGCGGATAACTTAGGTTTTATGAACCCCATCAACATGGGTATTAAATAAAAGGGCTTGACAAGAAGAATACAGTGCACTATACAACCTCAATACTTAAGTTGGGCGCAGCCACTAAATGGCGTATCAGACTATCAGACAGAATTTTTGATAGTCGACGAGATTTCCATGGTGTCTTATCAAATGTTATGCATGATGGACGCTCGATTAAGGCAAATTAAGAACTGTAAAAATGAGTTTTTTGGAGGAGTAAACGTATTACTTTTCGGTAACCTTTTACAACTGCCTCCTATAAAATGATCAGGAATACCTGGTTTCAATTCTCATATGAAATTATATATATGAAAGTAACTCTCTCTGTCCGTTACCGTCTAACGCCTAAGCCACTTAAAGAGTTTGTTACAATTTGGTGCACAGATAGACTACCTAGACTTAGGAAAGGACAACGGCGACTTTTTATCACAGAAAAAGAGTTGAAAAGAGTGGAAATGAGGAGTAAAAGTGTGCATGGAAGGATCTTGGCACTCTTTGTATGCTATTTTTAACCGACTTCAAAAAAGGAGGAGGTTATCAATCCAGTTGTATTTCCAATTGTGAATCAATTTAGATGGTTATTTTTTTGGTTGGTAGATTATAGTTCAGAGGTGGTCATATAAATTTTATCGAAATCAGTGCGGTGGTTTTTGAAATATGAACAACAAACTAAAATTTGCGTTCATGTAATCAGTCGATATATCTACTAATATCTACTAATAGACTCTAATAAAATTTGGTGGACCGTCCCAATATGATTTTAAATTAAAGTCTGTTTTTGATTAATTTTTTGAGAACATAGTTTCTTTGTCGTGTAAATTGTACATTTATTAATAAATATAAAACTCTGACTTAGACCGATTTTGATTAGGAAACGTGAATTTGTATGGTAGTAGACATACGAGTAGGTACTGCCTAAATTACTTTAATAAATATGTGGCGCGGACGAAGTCGCGGGTAAAAGCTAGTCTTTATATATATGTGAATTACGCGTTACGTTGTTTGTCCGGGATGGGCTCCTAAACTACTCAACCGATTTCAATAAAATTTGCACACCGTGTGCATTTTGATCCAACTTGAAAGATAAGATTTGTCTTTACATGACAATATCCGAGCGAAGCCCGAACGGGCCGCTAATAGTATATAAATAGTAATTTTCGATTATAAGTTGTCATATATAGGTATAAATGTCATATGACATTGTTATCGACTGCTGATTATCGATTTGCGAGAGCATTACGCTCCATTGTCTAAAATACGGACGATGCGATGGCTAGTAAAAGTATAAAACTCAAATAAGTACTTAATAGCATAGCATAAACAGCCCACTAAATGTTCCCACTGCTGGAACTCGGGGCCTTCTCTCGCAAGGAGAGAGTTAAGGCCATAATCCACCACGCCACCACGCATGAATGACAACATGACTTCGAAAGATTCTAGTTACATGTCTGTTTCCGGATGCCTGTCGCAACCTTAATCGGATGCTTGCTTTCTGGGACTGCCTAGGCTGGTTGGAGTAGGAAAGGGAAGTATGAGTCACGCACAATGGCCCAACTAAAGAGGCTAGGTGCGGAAAAGGCCCCGCCAAACTAACTATGTCGGTTTCCTCACGATGTTTTTCTTCACCGTTTTAAGTTAGCGGCATTACGCCCATGACTTCGAAAAGGCAGTGGTGCGGGCGTGGTTTTGAATTTTTTTTGTCTCCGGATCGGCAGTCGCCGTTCTCCCGACTAGACCAGTCGTAACTTTATTAATAAGTTAAAAATAAGAATGTAATATTAGTTAGAGTTAGTAAAGGTGAAAGTTCGTGGGGTTGTAAGTGTGTATGTTTTTGTTCACACGTATTACTTAACAAGTAAATTACCTGGTTGATAGCCGCAGATAGCATAAATTATATGTACTCGTTATATAGTACAGACAGTAGAGCTTTTTGTTGATCTTATTCAATCCTTTCCGCCACGGCTTAATTTCTAAAATATCCAAATTGAAGTTCTGATAGATTGATAAAACAGTTATTACTCATAGTTGATAACTATAAAAAACGTCGACTAGAAGTATAAACTTCATTGTTTAGTTAAACAATAAGCCCCGGACAATATAAACATTATGTGATCAAATCGCAAAAGTTTAAAAACAATAAATGTATAAAGCTCTCTTTCCAACATAAAATATATTTTGCTGTAAGAATAGGATGAAGCTATTTTGTTTTGTGACGTAGATTTTTCTTATTATTAATAATCTAAAATAGATAAAAAGTTGCGAAACTGGTTGTAGCTGTCTGTCTCCTCATATACATTATCGCTTGTCTTCATTATCCTTGTCTCTGAAATGTCAGCGAATACATTGTACAAACATTTCCAAGCTGAAATGTGTTGGACCACATTTCTGGTTTTGATTACGCAATATACAGACGCAATGTATTTTACGAATACACATGTGACGAGTGTCAGAGTGGGATGTCGGCTGCAGTTGACGTTTTTCAATATATCTCGCGAGTTTCATGCGGCTATCAGAGTCGTGATCCGCGATGGACTTTTTCCAGTATGAAATTGTATTTTTTTGTTGATTAAAATTTTATAACGGAGATGTTTTGTACATCCACATGCAGATCGGAGCGCACACGCCTCACGGACGGTAGGCGCCAATATGCGCTGGGTTACTAGAAACACACTAGTATGCATTTCTATATAAAATTATATCACCTTCAGACTCGCCTTGAATAATGTTCAAATGACACACAATTTGCAATAATGCTAGTGTGAACTATGTTGATAGCTTAAAGAAATATTAAGTAAACCGACCATAATGTATTATAATTATATAACCTTAATATTTGTAACTCGGTTTTGAGCCTTGGTTATTTTGCGTTAGTACGCAAAGTGCCTAAGTGAAATACTACATACTTCACCAGCATCACGCGCTAAGTCCGGTGATATTTGTCAACTGTTTTTATTCGAATAAGAATAGTGAGAATTTAATGTTCAATTCATTAATGAAGTATATTTCGTAGATAAATCGAGAAAGCCACTATTTTATTAGAACCGATGCTAAACCTTAATCTCAATCCCACTGGATCGCACAAGTCGCTCTACTGACATTTAATTCGTCTCTAGTTGCTGGTCCAACATTACTCACGTCTTAAATAGTTTAGTACAGACAACTGGCGAAAAAATCTCAAAGAATTCACGTAATACGAAAAGAAAATAACTTTCAATAACGTATTGAAGGTCGAGGCTTCCTCCAAATCTTTGCTTACTAAGTTGCTAACCCCATCTGAACAAATATAATCCTCCGGGTATACAACCCTCGCTCCGAGAGGATCTGCTAATTGAGTTACTCCACTCGTTTCACTCAATACCCGAATATAGACGAGACGAGGCAAACAAGGAAAGTTTACAAGGTAACAAGTTAATTTGAAAAAATAACCGCTGTAAACTTTCGCCTGCGTGGGGTCGATACGGGCAAGTGGACGCGGTACCGTGATCAGGTTACTGTGGAATGTATCGGTTCACTAGGAATCTTGTTTTAAATGACACTGTCCATATTTGTTAGCCAGTTTATTAATTATGTTTAAGTATGAGTGGGCGCTTGGTTTCAGCATGAATATCTAGGACATTATTCTTCTCTAAAACATTACTTTGAAATTCGAAACCTATTTAGTATCTACTATTCGTTACGGAATATTTACCGAGATCATAATTATAGTGAAGTAAGTCCCCAATATTTACATGTAGTTTTACTATTTTACTATATAACATAATGCAGAGTTTACTCCAGAACATGCACCATGTTTTCAGTAAACTTACGAATACAGGAAGTTGACTCTCACGCAGATATATCGAACTACCCTCATTCTCTGTCTTTTGGGACGATTACTGTTGTTAGTCGAACTCAAACGTAAATATAGACAAAATACATTGCGTCACTGCTGTTCCTATTTGGAGGATCATTTAATTTTTAAGCTATTGCATAGCTTTTATCGCGGGCCTGGGGACCGAATTTTAGTGATCGTACTGCACATCTCTTTCTTATGTTCATAAGAAAGAGGGATGGAAGACCGTAACGCCGTCCTCCACACTCGGTCATTCGACTTTGAATCTTATTGTATTAGCTTTACAGACTAAATGCTCTTAGCAGTGTTGCCAACTTAACGGATTTCCCGTGATATTTTTTAAGGTAAACAAATGTCACTCTTCAAAATAAAAGCAATTCCGAAACATTGTTAACATCCCTATTGCTTCTGTTGCTAAAAATGCATGCAACATGCAATAGCTTTACCGCGGCAGTCCCCGAGTACCACACTTCTTTTTTTTTGTTGACGACAAGATTCCGCTTTAGTACTGATCAATCATTTGGTACCGAAGGGTACATAAGTCGAGGCCATGCATTTGAAATGTAGATTCAATAAATAATCATTGGACGCAGTTATGCAGTTCTTAGCGGAGCCGCCGGGGACTAGGGGCCGTTTCTTTTTTGTGCCTATCATATGGGGGGGTATTTGCCATAGTCACCACGCTTGGCAGGCGGGTTGGTGACCGCGGAACCAGCCCTTCGCATCGATGACGCCGCTGCCCGTCATCGACCTGGTTAATTTAGGACTGGTTTTTAATGGATATACCGCCATTGGTTCGGTCGTCAGAGCAGTAGTTGGCAGCAGGGTGTACCACGCGCAGGAGAGGTTGACATTTGGGGAAGCTAGATGTTAAGCGCTTCCCCCTTACACCCCCTGAAAGTGGCCGACATAGCTCAAAGAGTAAGCAAGCTGAAGTGGCAATGGGCAGGCCACATCGCTCGCAGAACTGACAACCGATGGGGAAGAAAGGTTCTCGAGTGGCGACCACGAACCGGAAGACGCCGTGTTGGACGGCCTCCCACTAGATGGACAGATGACCTCACAAAGGTCGCTGGAAACCGCTGGTTGCAGGTCGCGCAGGACCGATCGTTGTGGAAATCTAGGGGGGAGGCCTATGTTCAGCAGTGGACGTCTTGCGGCTGATGATGATGATGATGATGCAGTTCTATCTAATCTGTGCAGTGTGCATATTAGATTAGGTCCGTATTTGCAATACATTTTGGATGACATATCATTACCATATATTTTTTTCAGAATGGTTTTTCAACGTCGATGGATTTTCAAATGCAATGAGAGTTTATCGGAAACAAAAAAATATATGTTATTATTTAAACTAAAATAATCAGATCTGACTTCTACAAAGGTTTTTGACACTTGTTTTACTGTTTAAAATATATTATTTAGTAAATCAAGCTTGACTAATTCGTTGATCATTCTCACTGATAAACTTAACTTTATTTAATGTATTCGATTTTAGATTGAATCAAAGTTTTATTACAAGTTAACTACGGATCAGCGCGTCCAGTGATTAGGTTGGCGGCGTATCTGCATCATACCGCTTTCCCATATCACCAGTTCCAGCCTCAATAAATATTTATAGGGTACTTAATATTTTTAACATTCATCGTTTTATCCTGATATCAATCATAAAATGTTTATTTTTACTTTGATACCCGGATACTTAAGTGATTGCAACTTATTTAATTATTTATAGTTGAAAATTATGAACACCAAACATTTTGAAATGACGAGCATTAAACGAATGATGCTTCATTCGTTTAACCCTTTCGGACCCTGTACACTACTGTGTGCTACTGTGTGAGGAAATATACATATGTATTTTGCTTTTTTGATAAGTATGGCCAGATTTTGATAATGATGATGTAAGAAGACAGATATTTATTATTACAGTTGATGGGCATTTATTTAGGACAGAGGACAGTTATGACAGGATAGATTTTAAAACAGTTTGAAAATTGTTTGTGTCTCGATTTCACCTTGAACGTGGATCAGATATTAACGTTGATATTTCAATGAGAAGTTTGATATTTAAAATAAAAGTATATTACGTGCCTTGATTCACACGAATACAATATCTGAAGTGTAAGTGGCATAATAGTCAGGTTAACAGACTCAGCTACTCTAAGCTACAGCACTGAGGATCTGACAAAGATGACATAAGCTGTAACCAGGCCTGATTGTTCTTGTGGTCAACAGACGAGATCATGAAGCAAAGAGCAAGCAACCAGTACTGATGAACAAATCAAGTAACATAGTGTTAATAATCGTGTAACAAAAGTCAATAACCCGAACAATGCTTTCAACTCGAACGTGGTGAATCACGCAGCCAACAAGTCTCGCAACGAGCCCACGTAGGTCGCAAGACCTTGCGCCAGCCGGAACACCCTCGCAGCTGCCGCGTGGTGAAACTAGGACCTTCGAATATTTGTTGTTTCGTTCATATTGTGGAGTTCAATTGTTATTGTTGAATAAACAAATTAAAGTTGAGGCTTTCGTCTATCGTTAAAATTTATTTCATCCTTAAACCCCTAAAGAAAATGGGGCTATAAAGATATCAGGTGGCCTAACGAACTTTGTGCTAGAACAAAAGATGCAAGACCCTACTAACCAAAACTTCTATGTAGGTACATACATACTTGAATAAATCAGAAAGTGTGTATATTCGAAGCATAAAAATCCCATGGGATCTCACAAGTATTCAAACTGAAGAGTAACATATACATTAAATCTTTTTAGATTTGTATGTATCTAATATCCTGATTTGTATGAGTCATAATAAGCAAACGACAATAAAGTGTAGATTTACTTTGCACAATAAAACATGCGACATGTTACAACTGAATAGGGTTTTAAAGTGCTGGAATATTGAATAAAAGTCACCCTACTTTTGGAACCGTCCCGAGGCCTGGGGTGTTTGTAAACAGGCTCGTTTGGAAAGCATTACGCGGGAAATATTCTTATATCCTCGAAAATATTACAAGGAAAGCGGCAAACTCGCACAAGAAGAAACTCGAAGATTTGTGGACGTTCTTTGCGTAAACAACCCAAAGGCAGCGTATGCTACGCAATATACAACACAAAGGTCTCATCATGTTCCCCAAATTGTATCAAGCAGCGCAATTTGTGTAAGCGCCCTAGGAAATAAGCTTCTTACCCTTTTCGCGTGGCAACAAAAACAAGATGCTCGTACATCACACCTAAATTGGGAATGTCCAATCTGTGCAGATAAGTAGATTTACTCGGTTCTCGCTTCGCCCACGTAGGAATAACTAACTTGAACCTACGTTTGAAGGAGTCTTGATTTCGCCTCCGCTTCGACTTGCTTTCTATGGAGTTAGTTGGTTGTTTTCGAGAAATAGTGTTTTGATCGTTTAGATATATTAAGGTTATGATGTCATCAATGCCTAATTTGCTATTGGTTTATTGTGGTTACTGTTTAATTATTTTTTCATCTTATATCAAAGATATATATAGTAATGTTTATGGTGCGTAGAGAACGATCGATTCGTGCAATGATATTTTATTAGTATTTGCCAGATACAGGTACAGATACTAAGTGTTAATATAAATGAGTTTGGCCTCGCTACATATTTCTAACTTACCGTAAGTGACAAGCATATAAGTTTTCTATCATCACGAGCGCAGTGCTAAGAAGTGATTTGGACTCTTCATGTTCCAATAGCTGCGTGTCGCTGTGCTGTTATGTAGCAGGAATGTTGCTTACTGTCAGGCACATGTCCTGCTCGTCTATTCACTGCATATTTAAAAAAAAACGTCGAAGATAGACCATCAAAAACAAAATCCAAAATCAACCATCGTAGACTGCATCGTTATTTAACATGGTGCGTGATGGGGGTCAAGTACAAGCTTATTATCGGAAAAAAAGTTAAGTGAATATACTATGTACTCATTACTTTGTCCTCTAGTTGATTGTATGCAATGTCGTACATCCCGCATCACTATCCACAATTTTAGTATGAAAACTAACGTGGTTATTACACATTTTAAATAAATACTGTGTTTTAATTTTACTGTGTTCCGGTTTGAAGGGCAATGTTTCCAGAGAAATTACAGGGCTTAGAGATATAAGATCTTAGATCTCTGGGTGACGAGCGCAGTGCAGTGCTAGGTAATAATTTGGACTCTTCATGTTCCAATAGCTGCGTGTCACTGTGCTGTTATGTGTCAGGCATGTTGCTTACCATCAGGCACATGTCCTGATCGTCTCGTCACTCTTTATTTAAAAAAAAAAAAATAATAATACACGGGTAGCTCCTCACGTTTGATACTCTTGCGCGCGAAAACAGCTGTCCGATATTCTGGCAAGCTACGATTTCGCGCAACTAGTCGACAGCCCCACACGGGTAGAGGGGGATAGCAAATCATTAATAGATCACGCCTATACAAATATATCAACACAGCGTATCACCAGTATTGAGAACGTCGACACTCAGCCTCCGCTTAGTGATCACAAATGTCAGCGCTTGGTGTTGTCGGGGCACGGCGCGCCCGCGCCGGCTCACCGCATGAGTCGGAGTATCAGTGCAGCAAACAAAAGAACCTTTATTGCTGCCCTAGACTCGGTCGACTGGTGCGACGTTATCCGGCGCTGTAACGGGTGTTGTAATTCCATGGCAGATCGCTTCCTAAAAATAGTGACGAATAAATTTAACATATGCTTTCCACTAAAAATGCAACCCAGTAATTTTTGTAAACACTGGGTAGACGACGAAGTTCACAATTTTGGGCACCTATTGCGCGAAGTTTCATATTTACGGAGCGTATTTCCTTCACATGAACCCCTACGCAATAAGTACAGCGAATTGTCTCAGAAATACCTGACTTTATTGAAGGAAAAACGAGTAAATTACTACTCTAAGATAATTGGTGACAACCCTCGCTGTATGTGGCGCGTTATTAATACTGAACTAGGCAGAAACAACCGAGAAAGAGTGGATTTTACCGATCTTGTGCGCGATAAGGACGGTCAGTTCTTCAAGTCAAAAAAGGAACTGGTAGATACGTTAAACGTAGAATTTGCTACGGCGGCCTGCCGCATCGGCGCGCCGGCGGCCGACAGCGCTCAAGCGCTGGCCGCGCTCGTAGCCAGCGCACCCGGCGATCCAACCGCTAGTGATGTGTCTATCAGGCTTCTCCCATTCACTCCTTATGAGGTAGTAGCCATCGTGACGAAACGTATCGCTCCAAAAAAAAAGTACGGACGTTTACGGGCTATCTGCGGAGTTAATTAAGGCCGCCATTGAACCGATAGCTACCCCTATGAGTCACTTGTTTTCTATATGTATCAGGGACGGAACCTATCCAACGGCTCTTAAAAGAGTGAAGATAAGCCCGCTATATAAAGGCAAAGGAAAGAAGACAGATCCTAAGTCGTACCGTCCTATTTCCCTCGTCCCCGCCGTGAGCAAGATATTCGAGGTCGGCCTTAATACTAGGCTCTTGAACTTCATGAAGGATCGTGATATCATGTCGGACCGACAGTACGCGTACCGCGCCGGGCGCTCCACCACGGACCTGGTGCGCGAGGTGGTGTGGCGCGTGCTGTGCGCGCGCGAGGCGGGCCAGCACGTCGCCCTGCTCTGCTGCGACCTCTCACGCGCGTTCGACACCGCCGACCACGCTCTCGTTGCTAAAAAATTACAACACTATGGCATTCGCGGCCCCGCGGCGGCTTTGCTAACGGCGTTCATGTCGAGTAGAACCCAGATCGTGGTCGGTGACAGGGGCAAGGTGTCATCCTCCGAGTTGGAGAACGAGATGGGCGTTCCGCAGGGTCGTGTCTGTCTAACACTCTGTTCAGCCTTCTCCTCAACGACCTGCCCGGGGTCATCGACGGTGCGGAGGTTTACATGTACGCCGACGACGTCGCCGCGGTGATAACCGCGCCGACCGCCGGTCAGCTGCAAAATGAGTTGAAAACGGTGACCAGAAGGCTCAACTGGTGGTTCGGGGTGAATGGGTTGGCTCTGAACAAAGAGAAGACCTGCTTTATGACATTCAGCCTTAACGGAAGGCCGGCTAGCAGGTGCTCTGTGACAGTCGGCGATACCCCACTCCAACAGGTCAACAGTACGAAATTACTGGGATTTCACATAGACAGCGCGCTCACGTGGGAGACGCACATCGGCGAGGTGTGCGGAAAGCTAAGCCGCTCGTGCTTTGCGCTTCGACGGCTCGCGGCCACCGCCACCCGCGACGTCGTGCGCTCCTGCTATTTCGCGACTGTCCACAGTAACATTACGTATGGACTGGAGCTGTGGGGTCGAGCCGCAGATTTTGTAGGCTGTTTGTCGTTCAGAAACGGGCATTGCGTGCTATATTTGGAGTCTCCGATAGGGTCTCTTGTGTGGAGTTCTTCAGAGAGCTTCGAATCCTGCCGCTCCCGTGCGAACTCATTTACCAGCTGGCCTTATTTACGCACATTAACTCTCACCTTTTTCAAAAGAGAGGTTCACATCAGACGAGGTATTTGCGGAGCAACAAAAGGCAAAACCAACTTGTAACGCCGAAGCACAGACTCGCGAAGTCAGAGAAGTCGGTTTACGTGCTGGGCCCCGCCATTCACAACCGACTACCCGTAGACGTCCGTGGTGCTACTTCCGCCGCGGTGTTTAAAGCCAAATTAAGAAATTGGCTATCAGATTCATTGTTCTACAACTTTGAAATATATATTAAATTACGAGAAAATTATGAATGACATTAACTATCTTTTTACACAATTGAGAATTATATAATGTTAATTGAAATATCTAAGCAATTAGATTAATCATATTTTGTATTATTATTTTTTAAATGACATGTAACTTTGGAGTTATAAATAAATATATTGTATTGTATTGTATTGTATTGTATTGTATTGTATTGTATTGTATTGTATCAAGCGTGAGTTACCTATCCATGTATTTATTTAAAACAATCCACAATCATTATCGACCACAATTTTAAATTGAAATTGGTTTACTTTGACAAGTTGCTCATCTGGAGATATTAATAGTTACGCTAGCGTGATGGTTCTTCCGTACTCACATTTTTCCCGTCATGTTTCAGTTATATCCATAATTTTATTTCACTCTCTTGACCGTCACAATTCTTCCCATTTCATCCCTTCCCGCTGTCACCATTCATAAAATCCATCCGTAGATTTTGGGTCGAGGACTTTTCCTGGTAGCACCGGTACTAAATATTTTTATCTCAATATCAAACGTTTAGTTTATTTTTGTAATTGTCTAACTTCTTTAGTTGTGTTTTGCAGTTTTATTTGCGTCGTTGGAATTGTTGATTTTTTTGTGATTAATGATATATTATTGTATGTGTCTATCTATCATAAGTATGTATTTACAATTATATAAATACCAGCTAACTGGTTCTGATAGTAAAAACTTTGTTAAGTTTGGCGCTTATGTTGTGGCAATTAGTGTTGCACATCGATAGTGGACTACCGGTATAATATCGATAGGTGACGTCATTTCAATAGTATCGATTATATCGATAGTGTAATACAGGGCAATAGTATTGATAAACAGAAATAGTATTGATAGTATTGCAACTATTCGCATCGAAAGTTACCAAATTTCGATACCATCGACAGTATTACTCAAAAACTATATCGATAGCACTTTCGATTGTACCGATAATTTATATACTATCGATGCCGCAAATCGATACTACGATACAGCATCGATACTATCGATAGTATAGAAATTATCGATACAATCGAAAGTGCTATCTATATTGTGACTAGTTCTCAAGGTGAACTATCGCTAGCAAACTATCGATATTTGGGCAACACTGTGATTATTTCCTACACACGAAATGATCACACAAAGATGTTTTACAATTTCAATGTCAGACTGTCAAATTGTTCAATTTGTAAACGTGAATGTTTTCATCATCTTCGTCAAGCTACAATGAGCATAATTGGGCAATAATGCACATTCTTTGAAGATAAAGTTACATCTGAATATATGTTGTGTAAACACGTTTTATCTTTCGAGATGTATAATCATGCATTACGTTTATTTCAAATAAATATTTACGCTTGTTTCATACAATATGGAATCACGAAATTATGTTTTACTTTCATAGAAAGTAAAACTGTAATTTACCATTCACTCTTATTATGTTTGCTTATCCATTACGTTTTAATGCAACATTTGCACGCAAGTCGCGCAGTTTCATAACAAATTTATTGATGTAACTTTATTTTTTGTGTCTAATTCAAACACAGATTTTGTGACATGAAATCATTCGTGTGTGTATATGTTTTAAATTTGGTCCAATCTGAGTTGCGTATTTAGGAAATAGGGATATTGTGAGAAATCGCTTTTTTAAATTATATCTAGGTTTACGCTTTACAAACATCTTGGTTTTATGTAAACGACGATCGAGGACGGTCTACGATGGTGCTCGACTTGCGAATACAATATAATAATTTAGATACTTAATCAACTCGTGAAGAACTTAAATGTATTTCGAAATGTTGTGTAGAATGAGCTATTAGAAAATTCTGAAACGCAATAAAACAACATTGAGTTCTACGTACCCTGTACAACATCAACATTCCTGAACTCTGAACTTTACTGCTGCGTAAATGAATTTCGCCAGCGCTGAACGTGTTACCATATTCCATTAACCGAATATTTCGGGACAAATTGGAACTGGGAATAGGATCCTTAATCTGAAATTATGAGCCCATTTGTCGCGTTTATGGCAAGATAATCTTCCGAGGTGTGTTTTTATCAAAACCAATTTGAATTTAATTCAGTTTGTAACCCTCTTCAAACGCGTGAACGTAGCTGGTGAATACAGTGACGCACGCACGTGCTAGGCAATTTCATGGTGGTGGGTACGAGTCTTCACAAAGACGTCAAAGTTATTGTTCTCGGTTGCTATAGTGTCGTCATCTGCTACTCCCAGTTTGCTCTTCCCAAGGTTACGCCTTTGTTGTACTCTTACTACCGTCGTTTGATATGATTCCAACCCCAGCCGGCAACAAGCTATTGTTTCACGCACAATAAGCTTGTGTCAGATAAACGGGAGCCTCCCTGTAGAGCGCTTTGCAAGCGGATTCCAAGATTGAGTTTATCAAGTATCTAACTATTTCAAGGTCGGCGCGTTCCGTGCGAACCTGTGTTTGCTAGATTGAATCGTGTATTGAAACTTTTCTATGTGCTCAGCCTACCGTGATGGTAATGGTTTACGTTCCTAATTTCAATTCCGTAGCGATAGAAACGAGCCCTACTATTGTAGCGACCGTACGTCTGAATAAGTTTCAAAGAGTTTCCATCTACATCGCGAACCCTCGGGGTAAAGGGCGCATTTCTACGCGGCGTCACGTACTATTCCCAAATGAAATTTCCAAGTGCTAAGAGAGTAAAGCTGACTGGAGCGAGGTCTTCGCGCCCTCTGCTGGGGGGTGTGAAATAGTGCGCTATTTGCCTGCACATTTTGCACGTTTCTTTCCCTCAATGGCTCCTTAGCTGGACGAGCCGGCATGACTTGAATTGAATGCTCCTTTACGACCTGATAATGGCTTTCGTTTGAGGTGTTGCATTCCATAAAGCTTTCCTCATTTTCTGGATACAAGATAGTTTTGCTTGCAAAATATAACGTGAACTAACGTAGAATTTTAAAATTGTCCTAAAATTTCGTGTGTAATTCACTTTGAATTGATACTTTTAAACTCACAAATCGGCTTCATCTTTAGAATCTGAACAATCATGTGAAAGTTCTAGTAAATTTTATTGTGTGTTATTTAAATATTTTTATTTCTTTAAAGCAAAATAACATAAACGCAATTTGTATCTGTAGTTTCGTTTAAAAAAATGCTCTTTCAAGTTTAGTATTTTCTTTAGTTACGTCCAATTGCGGGGTAGTTAAAAGTAAAGTATTAAGGATAACGGGGCGGCGTTCCGCGGTTGGTGCTTATTTTTAGAGCAGCCGCAGATGGCGAAGGTCGTTCCTGTACAGAATCCTACTTATTTATTTAACGCGCCCACACAGCGAGTGTGGCTGCCGTCGCCCGTTTGCAACGAGGAATAAAACTCTGGGGACGTGTGTGACGTCGTTTTTTACATTTCAGCTTTCGCTGTGAAATCTGTTTTTATCCATACACGTGAGCCACTAAAATAACTTTGAAATACATGCGCATTCCGAATGCATAGAGTTTTGAGCTGAGCGTTGGAATCCTTGTCGATATCTACCACGGGTAATGAAACTGCCAAGGCGTGTTTGAATTTCGTTTTATTCCCCTGCAAGGGATAAGAATAGGAGCGATATCGTTTCTTTACATGAAGTTCATTTATCAAAAGAGAAGTTTCGAATATTTAGGGACACCAATTTTTTGTACATTTATGTCTAGCAATAAATATCAATATAAGCAGAATTTTAACTTTGTTGCGTCGCCAAGAGAGAACAACAATGTGACGTGATTATCCAAAAAATATAGAGTCGATGATGCATGTCAAAGATGAGTATGAGTACATATTGAGATTTTAAAGCTTGCTGGAGAAATCGGGTGATAAAAATTAGTATGTAGCTTTAAAATTAACAAGAATTTATCTAAGAGATAAGTTGTTGGTTGTTGTGCTATTTGTCCTGGCTAAGATTCACAGTGTTGTCTGAACAGCGTAAGATAAAAGTTAAGACCTAATTTAATCCTTTAATAATAACTTGTTTAATCTTTATAAGCCGGAGCTATGCTTTGAAAGTCTGCTACTGTGTAAGTTTGTTTCCAAAAGTGTACTTAATATTATAAAGGGGAAAATTTGTGTACTTTTAACGGTGTTTTATTATGTAGCGGCTGAACGGATTTGAATAAAATTAAATGCACAGTAAGCTATTTATCCCATTGAATTTAGCAACTAAGCCACGGGTACACTACGGGGCAGAGCTACTCTGTAATTTAATCTCTTGCTACAAGACTAATCCCACATTCAAAATTAAATAACCTAGATAAAAAAAGTAAGTATGTATTAAATACAAAGTGTCCACCAAGTTTTATGTTACTCGTGTGTAATATCACGCCTTTTTCTGTAGAAAAGCAGAAAACTCAAAGCAACAAGAGCACTTGGTGCTTGGTGGTAACTCGTTTTTGAACAGTTTCCAAGAGTTATATTTAAATCAAGATTCAAAATACGAAATAAACGAATTTATTCTGTTCTTTGCAAAGATGAAGAAAGTAAGCATTGTTCTGTGATTGTTTGTGTACACAATTGTACCCAGTATTCGAGTTTACCTTTCGGGTGCTTTCCGAGTGGAGGGAACAGGAAAGAGTTTCCGTTCCGGAAAGTGACAGCTGCCCAAATAGGACAAAGGCTGTATTATTGTAATGAACGATATTCGGCTGCGTGCACAAGCCTTGGGCGTCGCCTTGCGTGTTTGGCTTTCATTAGGCGTCCACACCCACCGCATATACAGGGGTATGCACGAAGGGAAGGACTATTTTTAGTACCTACAGGACGAACTCCTGAATTCGTATCCATAAATTTTATTGAGTGTAGATTGTTATATATTTTTGTAGTGTTAAGACTCTGTGCAGTCCGCCTGGGGTAGTATCACGCTACTATGTTCCTGTTTGAAGGGTTTTCAGAGAAATTACAGGGCTACGGCATAAATTATACTATTAGGAGGCGAATCTTTTGCTCGTCAGTTGCTCGAAATTTGACACCGTTTCATAGTAGACGTTTCGAAATCATTGTATAACGTTGTTTGACTCCTATACTTTCGTTAAACAAACGCCTAAACTATGTTGCCTGACTGTGATACTGCCCGGTAGATACAATCTGAGCGATTTCCAATCGAAAGTGGATAGAATTCGTTTAACATCAAAAGGGAGTTCCACGGTACGAAACTCCATAGTAAAAGCTGATAAAAACAATGAGCATCCCTTGCGCAAACCATTTCCGTTCGAGGAACACGTCTCTTTCAGCTTACACACCCCATCAGCATTACCCTGTATAATTGTTCTAGCATCCATATTCCATATCGTAGCGTAATTTTACTGTCATCTGATATCCACGTACCTATAGCCCGCCGTTTACATTCTATGGAAGTAATCAGTTTTCCATTACACATTCTATACTATTTCCATTAGCGCTCAGAAAGGGAACTCGATTCGTAAACAAAACTCGGGGTGACAGGTCAATTTGGACCGTTCACAAACTGCCTCTTAATTAACATTTCTGCGAATGCCTCAATTTTGTACGATCTCACAAGTCGTTACTAAGCGTTTAACAGCGATATTACGCTCAGACGAAGTCTGTTAAATTGTAATATATATTTTTGGGAAATATTGTTTTAATCTTTTGGTCCCTGTGTAAAAGTCTGTCTCGCTTGCACATCTTACTAATCCTACTAATGTTATAAATGCGATAGTTTAGATGCGTGTTGCTCAATCTCTTCGGAACGTCTGGGTTTGTAATTTGGAACACAGTTAGATTACATATAGTCTAAAATAGCACATACTTATTATTACGGAAATTACGCAGGTAAAACCGCGCTGCTAATTTTAAATATTTTTAAAGTCGTTGAATAAATCCCAAAAAAAATTATGTAAAAAAACCCACGAATACCTCGATAAGTGACGAATACTATGAAAGTTTTGTTTCGATCTAGACAAAAAAAATACTGTAGTAAACCGCGATAGCTTGAAACAATAATAACTAAAAAATAATAGTACAATTTCACACAAAACTGATTTTTTCCCTTAATCCAGGGAAGCTCCTTCGCTTGCTGTATTCAAAGAACATGTGAAAAGCCTTTATTTGATCAAAACAAGCAGCTGAATTCTCTCTGTGAATGTTACACTATTACTTTTCAGTAAAAATATTCTTAAAACTTTTTTATTCATTGGTTTTGTAATTTTGTATGTATTAGTTTATAATATAATGTTATTTATTATGTATTTGAAAGTATAATTATTAGAATGTATGTTTATCATTATGTTAGTCAACGAATATTATTAATTGCTTGTTTTAATAGGTATATAATATGTACTCTTTGTTTGTGAACTCCCGCCTTCCTTTGTTATTTTTAATCCTTTTCCATACCACGGTTGCCTGGAAGAGATCGCTTTTAGCGATAAGGCCGCCAATTGTTTCTAATTTTTTTTTTAAGGTAATGTTTTCATTTGATGCTTTGTATTTAATTTAGTGCAATAAAGAGTTTATCTATCTATCTATCTAATTTTAAAGTAATATAAATTATTAGTTATTTTATAGCCAAAGTAAATGTTTATTAAATGTTATCTTAAGTACTCCAACAGTAGTTTGAATATTGTAATTTATTCAGTAACATGTCTCAAAGAAGTTGAAATGTTTATAGATAATACTCGTAATATCTAATCGATTCATAACTTACACGACCGAAATAATAAGGTTTTGTTTACGAGAATGAATTTTAATTGTATGTTACCCTGTGACTTCATATATGCCGTGACTTAGAGTCAGCGTTTTGTCGTGGCCGCACCCCCACGATCCCCCCTTAGGGGTGGTTATGAAATTATACGACTATTTCCACTAGTCATTCGCGGAGGGCGCGTTCCAAAGGGAAGAAAATAAAATTCCTGGGGACTTCGTCGTTGTATTTGTATACTTATACGTATTGTGGATGATTATATGTATGCCACTAATGCCCAGCGTAACTGTGTGATTGTGATTGCCTATTTGTATGAGCCTCAGACTATATTTATAACGATATGAAATCGTTATAAATCACACAATCTAACAGTATACGAACGATATGTTTTGGAATAAAAGTTTAATTATTTATTACCCCGGTTTGTGAGCTACCTTAATTTCACGGGAAACATTGCCTTCAAGCCGGAACACAGTGATGTTTGTATATTGCCGCTTGGCTTATACAATACTCACAAAGATGTGGTAGGTCCTTCTCTAGGCGGACTCAGTAAAGAGCCCTCCCCCACAAAATCATTAGGCGTTGCATACACACGCCCACACGTAGACGGACACGTCAGACGGGTGGGTTACCATAAACTTTAGAATATAATGATATACAAGTAGGTTTTTAAAAGTCGTAAGTTCTTTTTGTGCGTACATATGTCCCGATACATCCCAAATATTTTGGGCGTTCTAAACACAAGCGCGCGTCATACCATAAACGTTTTTTTTTTACTAAAATACTTCCCCGTTCCCGCATTATTATGTACCGTTATCTATATGTGGTCCAAATTTTATCCCGATCCGTGCAGGCGTTCCGTCGCGACGAGCAACAAAGATATAAACATCCCAACTTTCACATTTATTATATTAGGAGGATTAGTGTAATCAACATTGCACGCCGTTAATTATCATGTGTCATTTATATTTCATTTAACAGTACGTTATAATCCAGCACAAAATAACTAGAGCGTAACAACGAAGAGCATATTAGCTTTTTAGCTTCCCAGGTTAATCCCAACCCTGCCGGGTTTCGGCGAACACCCATTAAACACGAGCTTGATTGCAATGCTGTTGCCAAAACACATTACCGGACTTCAGTTCGGTTAACTCGCTAGGCCTCCAACGTCGCGATCGATTCGCAATACGATTAGTCTCCAAATTAGTTTAGGGCCTCGCCTCAGGACTCACGTAGTAGCTCCTCTGGGAATCCGATGACATCCACCGAGAATACTCGTATTTCACTTTCCTTCCGACTTTCAATATTTGTACCTACTCGCTTTTTATGGGTAGTTTGGATGTCGTAAAATAAAGCTGGGCTTTTGGCGTTTTATACGTTGTAGTCTCGTAGATCTCTTTCACTGTACGTTTAATAAACTTATAACGCTAACATGCTCAAAACTTTGTTTTATGAAAGGTGTCTAACTTGATTTGATCTTATCACAATACATGTAATATAAATAAATAAATATTGGTGGACAAAGCACACACAACACCATCTGACCCCAAACTAAACAAAGCTTATTATGGCGGTGATATAATACATATATTATAGTTTTAAATACATACTTATTATAAATAGAAACACCCAGACACAGTGCAAACATTTGGATTCTACACACAAATATTTGCACTATATACTATGTCATACATGCATACTGGGCGGGATTTATTGTGAAAATATGTTATTTATTGTCCTATATGGGTTATATATGGCGTATGTGGGAGTTTAAATATTACAGGTAGGTTGTAGACATAATACAATATCACCATATCTTTCTTTGACACAGAAACTACTTTTATCTGGATAAAATAACTTTCCTCTGGGATTGCGATCAACATTCGTGTATTTCATTCGTCTGAATAGCTATTATCGATAGTTATCTCGAGTTAGTTTAGCTATTGAAACGAAGATATCAGCGAAAACAATAAAACAAGATAAGATATAAATGTATTCGTGTAAAAGTTGCACATCTTATCACATTGTAGTCGATGTAAGGGTGACGTCTACCAGTTTATGTAAAATCGATGGTCGGAACCCATTCTCGTAGAGTACACACCACAACTGAAACGTGATCAAAAACTTGTACTACTTTATTTTTAAACAACAGTTTTTGATTATTATTATCGTAAACCCGATAGTGGTGCCGCACTTCGACGGACAAGAGTGAAACTTGTCCCGTAGGGTACGTGCCTACGTCACTCGTGTTTACGCTCCGTCTCTATAGAGACGAGCTATTCAGTAACCGCCACGTTATCTTTACTTTCTTTCAGCGCAGATTTTATCGATCGAAGGAAACCGTAGCATTTGACGCGGTTATAACTCGATAAGTACGCGATAAATTCTATCGATTTTCAATTTGTGATATTGAATTCTTTTTTTTATGAGTTGTTATTAGGCGATACTCGTAAGTGGATCATAGATCAATGATAAATAAATGTGAAGATAAGGCTGCAGTAGTTGCAAATTGTTTTCTTTTCATTTACAACGTCTTGCTAACCATTTATTTAATAAGGAGGGATAAGGAGGGATAACCTACTATTCAGCATCTTTCCTTAAAAAAGTTAGAGTTTAGATCTTAGGAATTAAATTCAACTAGGAACAACCACAATGAAAACGTCGCCAAAAAAATTGGTTGCCTGTAAAGTCGGTATACGGGCGAAAGTTTTACGTGACAACGAGTTTGAGTGGTAAAATAATTTTACGGAAGGGACGCGTGCCTTTCACTTTTTATGTCTGTCTCTCTCGCTCTTAGGCGGGCTAACCATGCCCGAGTGGAAGGGACGCGTGCCTCTCACTCGCGTGCCTTTCACTTTTTATGTCTGTCTCTCTCGCTCTTAGGCGGGCTAACCATGCCCGAGTGGAAGGGACGCGTGCCTCTCACTCGCTCTCGTTGTGAGCGCATAACGTGAGCGGAGCGTAACGCAGTTTCTTGAAGTGTCACCCGGCAAACCAATTTATAAGACGTTGTCACGGCAAAACTTCTCAAGATAGAACTTCAGCACCTCTAATGTTAGGGGTTTATAAACGGCGGTTACCGTTAACCTCTAGGTGGAAAACTCGGATTTTTTGCCGCTCATTTTAAAAATCTATTGTAATTCGTATCTTATCTACCATCTCACCTTTTACCTTTTGCCCGAAACTCGTACAATCTGTTGTCCCACCGCAACGCTCGCCATTTGACCTTGTTAACTCATTAAATGTTCGGAACTCATTCCGTATATACTCTTTATTTATTTGGGTAATCTAGTATTCTAGCGGTAGTTTTAAGGACTAGATTAAATACGGTTGAGCAGAGAATTTTGTTACTTACCAGGTAAAAAAGAACGTTGCCCATTTTAATACAAGCTATAAACAGGCTGCTTTATGTTCCTACTCCTGGTATTCGTGACCTTCTCACAAAGAGAGAAAGAGAGAGTCATAGATGTTATCATAATCCTACACGGTGTCCAAATGAATGGGCGTGAGATACGTGTCCTAGTAAGATGATTTTCATTAAACCTGTCAGTTTCTTAGCCATTTTCCTCTTCACCTTTAAAACTATTGATCATGAAAAATGAAAACACCTGCATTTGGAAAAATGCTCAGCGGATTTTTTTCTGCATTCCATAGAATATGCGAAGTAGGTTCAAACGTTAAACCTCGCTTCCATCGACTTCCCTCGTTATTGTGGAGGGCTCCGTGCTGAACCACCCTTTGTTCCTCGACAATGAATGTGGACAATGCTAACTGAGACTTTTATTCGAGTGGATTCAGGGATACCTACTTTCTGAATCACCCTTGTGTGTTTTCGACCCTTACCGTTGTTCGTTTCGTTAGCAAGAATCAAGTTCGGCCGAGTTACATTAATACAAACCATCATTATCTTGTTGCCGGCTTACTGCCTAGTGAGCTCAAACATTGCAAGTTTTTCTTTTTCATGTCTATCAATCATATTAGGTATGTCATAGTCGTATTCATATTAGTTATATTTATATCCGAGCTAACTATATAAGGAATAGTTTGTGTTTTTACTATTCTCTACTAAGAACCGGTCGGATTTTAAAGATCCATTTCGAAAGCCAATTCGACGAACAAAAGAAAATTCGACGGGAGAAACCTCTGGGAACTGCCAGTATACAATATCTGTGCACATTTGTATTTTAATAAATGATGTTACTTATAAGTAATTTTGAATTTTAAATTCTATCCACATCATACTTATGTATTATTTGTTTGGTTTCAGGTACAAAAGACGACAACGTCCAACTTCCGATCTCCTCTTTTGATCAACCAGGCGTCGAGTTTCTAAGTATTTTATTCCAATAGTAACTAATTTTCTACCGAAATGCTAAATCATAAGGTTCTCGATTTACCTGAGCACAGTTGATAATTATATTACATTTTAATTAGAAGCCTCTTTGATAGAAGAAAGAAGATAAATATGATAAACTATCTAACTAACACGTTTGAGTAAAGCAAGGAATAAAAAACCCATACACTTTTTTTAATGTACTCTTTTCATTCTGTTATAAAAGTGTTCATTAATTCAGCTTTCAAGCCAATTTTAATATTAAAAATACAATGTATGCAATAAAAACGTCTAGTAAGTTAACTGATGAAAATAGTAACGATATCGTAGTAAATACCAAATTTTATCTTGCTCATTGTCGCCATGTTATCATCAACTTTTACATCGCTATCAGTATTTTCCTGCAAACGTCTGAATTACGCTGTCCTTCGGTTCATTGGAAAAAATCCTATATAGAATACTCATATCATAAGTTAACAACGATGCCGTGAATTCACCCATAAATACTCCGATGACCTTGTCTACCTATGGTGAATCTTATTAAATCCGATTAGGTATGTGTTCGAGTGATATGTTTAGCGAACACAAATACTGTCTTCAAGGTACTGCTACTGAGGACGGAATTTACTGCTGAGGAGTTTATCTATTAAATTACAGTTATAATTTTCAGTCGGATAACCCCAAATGCCTGCTCATCGAAACAGATGAGATTCTTCTCTACACAAGCTAAACATCTCCTTAGCGTTTGTTACAAATTGTTTTGTTCCATATTTTTGTTGAACAAATGTTTGAATCACATTTTTATATTAAGTTTGATACAACAAAAAAACCTTCCATCTGACGGTTTTTCCTACGAAATTCAACTAGGAAATGTTTAAAAAGCATGTCTTTAAATACAATTCCGGGCTGACAAAATCGTATTCTGCGATGTAGCAGATGTTCTTAAGTAACGGCCACCGCTTACTGTTAAGCGGATCGTATGCTTATTGTCATTCTTCCTATAAAATAGTTTATGAATAAGGGTCTGGTATTGGTTACTGGCAACTGAGATTAGTTCAAAGCCCCGTTCCTAAGTACTAATTATACTGCTCTTCCGTTCACGTTTCTCATAATCCCATTTCATTAATAAGGTGTAATCACATTCAATACATATTCAAGCATATGGACGTTTATAAAAATGCTAATAAACCTATATCGAGCGTATTCGAGAGAAAGCAAGAGGGTACAGTGCGATTCTGTTTCCAGAATAGGCAATGTTACCTTATTGTGGCTCCCTCGAGTAGTATCCTCACGTAATAATTGCCAATCTAGAGATATTATGTTTATCAGTACTACCTTTGTGGTGTGCTTGATATTTTCCTTGTACCTGCGGGTCTACCGACTAACTAAATCTGCTTTGGCTTTGCTATTGCTGGCTCTGTCATTTTAATAAGAAAAAAAAGGGAGAACAATACAAAGCTAAGACGGTTTCAGTTAGGCGGTAGATTCTCTGGACTGGTATTTTCATTTTGTGAGTTAACGATGAAATTTGTTGGTAACAATATTATTCTTTGTGCTTCTGAAAATTGCTATCGCAATAACCCAGTATAATATCAAATTTACAATTTTGTAACGCGAAGTAATTAAAACGTAGAATAAACCTGTTCCCATCAAAATTCACTCACACATGTACGTCTCTAACTTTGGCATATCTCACCCACACCTCCTGGAATTCCTAACTCACACAAGGAAAGTCCTCGGGAATTCGAGCGGTTATTCGTGAAAATGCTAAGTATTGCGGCGACCTGTGTTCATGACATTACGTGTGGTATTTGTTTTAATTAAATTTCGTAGCAATTACTCTAGTTTTTCGTTGTATGATGTTCTTTTGTCTAACTTAGCACTTAACATCTTCGCATTAGTATAGTAGTACTCAGCTAGAAGTAAACTATTGTTTCTAAGTACGAGTTAATAGAAAGAGTTCTGTAGTACTCTGACCCAAGCCGCAATTTTATTACTTCTTTATTTTGAGGGTATCGTTACGAGGTCACTGACTTTGTGGCTTCTTTCACTTTGACTTACTTCTAAGTACATTATTTAAGCTCTTAGAGTTCGTAGATCGCAAACAATGCCGGCCTTTTGGTGGTTTAGGCAACAGTCTCATAGTATTGTTAGAAGTAACGAAGTCTTGCCACTAAGCCCTTATAAGCCCTTGTGCTATAAATATTCCTGCTCATTGTCATACTCTAACACCTTTCTTGCGGATACTTAGTAATATTTCAATGTGACTTTGCCACGTTTTTTCCACCTTTTACCGAAGCCGTCTAACGTTATTGGAGCGGAAGTTTTATTCCATGTAAATTATGTTGATGGTACCGAAAAGGAGCGTTGAGATCTTTGTACTTTGATTTCGATGTTGACAGAGCTTTTATAAAAATAACTTTGCAAATAACGATGTTTTTAGCAATCCTAATCTTTTGACGGCAAATTATTTTTCCTCAAGCGTTTGTGTAAAATCCTTTTGCATTCCAGAGCAACACGAGTTCGTCTTTTTTTCATCAATTTCCCTACAATCCCTTCCACACGGCGCTCTATAAAACTCGCGCCTGATCCTCTCCAACGCGACAGAGCGGAAAATGAATGTAATTTCTCCATCACAAGCTATTTATCCCTTTAATTTGCGAAGAGACAAGTTCGGGAGCGACGTGACAGATTGTCGCGTCAACCGCTTGTAATTAGTGTTGTATCGTGACGCGTGCCGCCTGTTGTAACTTATTGTTCGTATCGTTTATCATTGACAGTCCACCGATGAAATACTCGGCGAAACTCATGATGAATTAAACTGTGAACATTGCGTTACATTGCGTGGTAGGAGACGTAAGACCGAGGAGGCTGAGTGGCGTATTATGGGAGAACCCATGTCCAGCGGTGAACGAATACATGCTGATGATGATGATGACATTGCAGCTCAGGTGATACGACTGGCGTCGTGGCTCTGTTGGTAGGAAGTTATATCAGCTGTCTAGATCTCAGATTACAAACTTTGGTTAGGGTGGGACTAGAGAAATATTCATTACAACAGTGAAGAAATAATGTTCACAAAATAAACTTGCATTGCATTGCAAATCGGGTGATATGAAAAATTTTGTGATGAGCATTGTCATATTATTTAATGCAGCCAAATTCCGTGATTGCTTCATAAAACAATCGACTTTTACCAGTTCTCTCTAATGTTCAGCTGGTGTCAATCACAGTCCAATAGGATATAACAAAATATAATTGATCAGTGTTTCTATACATTGTGTACACTGCAGAATTGCCATCATGTTACATTATTGTTATTTTTTTGTAAACCTAGTACTTAATGATTATATCGTAATCGTTATGGAATCAATTTCTAATATAGAACCTTAAATTAAAATTAAAACCCCAAAATACACATACTGTTTTGCGACAAGTTCTTAACGATGTTTACAAACATGATGACGATAAACAAGACTGCTGTTACAGCGTCATTATCCAATGAAGAGTAAATTGTTCTCAGCATGTGACTTTACGCTTACACAACTACGAACTATAATTCGACGCGCTTCGTACGATACATCGATGTACGAGTATGTAGCTAATCTTAATATCTTGTGTACTCAGTAAACAACGCTCGTTTTCGTGGAATCTCTAATATATGACTCACATTTCTAGCAATCGTCGAATCGGTGGCGTTCCAATCCAAGTTCAGTTGTAACGCGCCGAGCCGCTTTGGCGCCTCGTGACGTCATCACCTCATTTCCCCTACCCGAGATGGGGGGCAAACATGACCCCCGTGTCGTGTTTATCGTCACACGCAGCTATGCATGCTGCCGGTTAGCAAAGCAAATACTCGTGCAATACGGCGCTACTTGCCGGATGTAGATTTTATAGAAGAATCTTGAGAACAATGGTGAGGTTATGAGGTTACGAGCGTGGGCGGCTGACGAACATTAAACCCATTTGGGTGGACGAATCCGAGGAAGGCTAATGTCGAGTTTTGCCAGCCTTTGCGATGGCTCGTGTACATATATAGATAAATTTCGTATATGAATCATGAGCCCAATTGTTATAGGAATACATCCAGTAAATATATTCTTCCACAAGAATTCCTCAAGTGAAACGTCAATGATGTTATTAATTCACCCCGAAAGTTGACCAAACTGTCCTTATTCGCATGACTTCCAAAGGCTTTTTAGGGATTGTTCCAGCGTCAAAGCATCGAAACTTTGATTAAACGTACTTACAGTTGGATCAAAAACTTTTCCTGTCAGGAATCCCTCGGGCGGATTTTTTTATCACAGTTTACTAGCATTTGTATGCGAAGAATGCGAGATGTTTCTGGAAACTTATCCCATTAAGAGTCTCTTGCACAAGTCATTATTATTCGTCGAGCTGGATTCGGGATTTGCATTGTCGAAGGAAAACAGTCTTCATATATTCAATGTCTAGAAAATGATAAGGCTATGTAAATTACTGCTAGAATTTTAATGTTCATTTGCAAATATATTACCATTTCTTGCAAGTTTTATTTTATTAGATTATTAAAACACAGCTGCATGAATTTGAAAACAAACCAGATATCTTGAATTTATATCTGATATTATTTTTACTAAAGGCAATTTTATTAAACTAGTGAAAAAAAGAAGGATGAATATTGCACCTCGTGACTGATAACTTTAAATCTGCCCAGTTTGTCTGGTAGCGGTCACAATAGACGGGGGGTGTCCAAAAATGTGGATTAATTGTGTGACAGACATGCATATTACGTGGGATGTGAGTGACGGATGATAGATTGAAATGGAAGAGAAAAGGTACTGCGGTTACCCCATTTAGTGCGAAAAGGTCATCATCAACAGCCCAATAAATGTTCCCTCTGCTGGGACTCGGAGCCTTCTCTCGCACGGAGAGAGTTAAGGTCATAATCCACCTCGCTGGCTCAGTACGGGTTGGTGGATGACACATGACTTCGAAAGATTCTAGGTACGTGTCGGTTTCCTCACGATGTTTTCCTTCACCGTTTTAAGTTAGCGGCATTACGCACATGACTTCGAAAAGACAGTGATGCGTGTGGGGTTTGAACCCGGGGCGTCCGGATCGGCAGGCGCCGTTCTCCCGACTAGACCAGCCGTAACTTTAAGGTAAGAAAAATTTTTTATAAAAGCCAGGCTTTAATAGAATACAGCATTTCATACTGATACTTTAGTAGCAGTTTACTCCTCAAGTAAACAATAACACTAATAACAGTCACAGATTCCACAAGTAGGTCGCGCTTCAACTAGACTGAGAAGCGAAAGTGTTCCGCCGTTAGACTAAGGTTTTGATGCAAACAAGTCAATGTGAACGGGAAAAGTAGGCTACGTGCAGAATTAGACGGCAGTCTTCAAGTTAGAAGGTCATTGCCGTTACTGTCTCTAGATGTTAGATAATTTTGTTTTGAAACTGATGCATCATGACCTGATTCTCAAAGCGTGAGGTCGGAATTTCGACTTTATACTTTTTGATGTTCTTCAAAATTTAGTTGAGACGGAAACAATATACTTAACTCTAGATTTTATGTTTTTCTGTGATGATTGAACTTTTTTTATTCCTGTGTTTCTCTTGTCGCTTAAAGTTTACTCGTTTATAGCCTATTATATTAACTTCAACTCAAATCTTCGTTCAAACCGCATCCATATAAATGCTGATGCCAATTGTGATCATTAGAAAGTGACGTCTTTTGATTTTTTGAGAGCCATTGTATTTTATTACTACTTTGTGTTGTGTGGCTGTTTCATAATACACTAGTTACCGCATTAGCTATTTCGTCATTTTAAAAATAACGAAACGTACTGATGGGCCATCATTTATGAGATGGGTTTGAGTGGAGCAAGATTTATACATAATAATGTAATCGGCTAGTAAAGTGATTTAATGGATTCATTTGATCGTCCGATTCTTAAGAAGTGAAGTAAAAGTCCCTAACAATAAAAGAGCGATTAAACATTGTGTCTGTCTTCTACTCCTATGCGAACTGTGCAGCTACTTCGAATGTGAGGTAAATTTCAAAAATGTAGATGTGTTTTGGATAATTTGCTAAAAAATTAAGTAAAGCTTTGAGTTTTATAACCATATGATATGATATCTAACATCATGATGATAAAATTTTAAAAATATCTTTAAAATGTTATATTTGTCATACTTGATACAAGATCGAGATCCAATTGATCCAAACACAACTGTCATACTAACATTTTTACTTCGGCATCAGGACTCCGACGTGATAATCTCCCAAGTCGCAATATCACGAGATATTATGTGGGCACAACTTCCCCCCAATGACAGCTTAATACTTGGAAGCTCGATCCATATTACTTTTCCGTGACAGTATTGGCTTTTACCTTTGAATAGTTGACATTGAGATAAGAATTGCCTTCTGATCGAAGAACTTTCAAGGAGAGATTTTCTTCACTGATTTTACAGGACGGATAAGGGTCAGATAAATAATATGAAAAAGATAATAAGTAAAAATGGAGTTATCTTATACCTTTAAACGACCAATTCTTGTAGTAATAATCTGAATTTCGGAAAAAGTCTAAATGGCTCAGTCGGAATATGCTCGCCTTCGGAGTCAACAGGCCCCGGTTCGAATTCTGATGGTTACACTCGGGTCTTTTCTTTTTGGTCTTTTTTTTCTGAGAAAATCTTTTACTTAGAGCCCTTTATAAAGGCATTTAAACCGAGCAAAGCTCGGTCAACCAGGTACTATATTATAGTATGACCATACAGCCAGCTTGCAACAATTCTGTTCTTGTTCACCTGGAGAGATTATATCATGCTCGCTGTGACATTGATACAGAATAAATATTAATCGATTTTTACATGACTACCCAAAAAGAATGCTGTTTCTATTAATATTTACGTATTTCATATTAGTCCGTTATTTAATACTAGCATATATCTGGTACTTTGTCCGCGTAAGATTTAGAAAAATACTTTTCGCTAAGAAACTCTACATTTTCGGGACTAAGCAACTAATATTTCAAACTATAATCCATCTAAGTTTGAAATTTCATACTGATCACTTCTGTTTTTAGAACGTGGTAAAGCAACAAACATCCAAACTTTCAAATTATATTATACATAGGCTAAATATGTGATTTATGTAAATACTATATCGATTTTGTCAATTTTTACACTAATGGGATGTCCACTCAATCCATTGAAATCACTGTATCTATGTATGTATTTCATTAAAGTTTTCCTTTTTACAACTAATTTCTGTTCAATGTTAAAATTGAATTACAAAGACGTTATCTGTCTCGATGAAAGTACAGGCTTAGAAATATCCCGTTTTGTTTATAAACTATCACGTTGCATCGCTTGACGATCTCCAGCTACAGAGAACAGACAAATATCCACTGAGCTTAATGGCTCGTAAAGTTGTTGATCCGCCACTAGCACGTACGGTTTTATTGTTCTCCGCGCAGAGGAATCCCTCGTAATATGAAAAGTGAGAAACGATTGCATTCCACACTGTTTCCTCTGTTACGACGGCCTAAGTGTTAAACCCATCAGTAGTTGGAATCTTATGAAGTTCCGTGTTCAGCTCTATTTGTTTAAAACTGGAATGATATAATCATAGTCATCTTTATTGATAACGTTAAAGAAAGGAAATTATTACTAATCATTAAATTATTACAAAACCTTTGATTCATTTATTTAATAAATATCATTTAAAATTCGGGCTGAGTGGCGTATTATCGAAGAGGTCTATGTTCAGCAGAAGGCAAACGTGGGCTGATTATGATATGATTACACATAAATGCCAACTATCGTGAATATTGTTTGACTTGGTGAAGAGTTCATTGGGAACAATCGTCATGAGATAGGATTTTTATTACATATTAAGATACGCGAACATTTTTTTCACTCGTCAATATTAATAACATTCAAGTAAATTCTTTATGAATACAATTCGAAAATTCAATTTTCTTTCCTCGTCGTTTTTGTAACGTTTTGTGTGTCCGCTCAATTCCATCTTCTCAGCGATAAATCTAATTTTCCAGCTTTGACTGTCGTCCTTTGTCACGTTTACGTTGTTTTACAGTCCTATTATATGTTATACGGTTATAACGACTCTCGTATGTTTTATTGGGATGTTACTCTTTTGTGTTTCGGTGAAATATGGGTTTTTATGAAATCCTGTTTGTACATCAATTGAATGGAAGGAAATGAGGAAAACATAATAGATCATCCCAATTTATGCTCCAACTGCTGACTGACTCTGAGCCGTCTCTGACATGAGAGAATCAAGACTAAAATCTACCATGCTGACGACCCAGAGCACGTTGGCGGATGATGCATGTCCTTAAAGGAAGCCTTTAATTGGAACATGGCGGTTTACTTAAGATGATTTCCTTCGCCGCTAAATTCAACGATTAAGACAAACTTGTACATGTGTCCTTAGAAAAATACTACTCTTAATAAAACTAGACACAATATTGTGTAATCTAATAGTACTTAATTAGTCCGCCAGGTAGATTTTGAACAAATATGGGACACGTATTTTTTGTTTAGTCAAATTATTATTGACGTGACGTCAGTTGCAACTGTTAAGCACTATTATATCTTCATTTTCATTTGTCATTTTTAGGGTTCCGAAGCTAAATGGCAAAATACGGGACCCTTATAGATTCGTCATGTCTGTACGTATGCGTCACAGCCGCTTTTTTTCGAAACTACACTATTGAAACTTGGTAAATAGATGTATTCTGTGAACAGCATTAAGATTTTTATACAAAGAATAGAAAAAAAACATAAAATTTTGGGGGTGTCCCAGTCTTAGAACTAAATCTCAATTTTTTTTTTCCATCAAAACCATACGTGTAGGTTATCTATGGATAAGTCCTCAAAAATGATATTGCGGTTTCTAACTTATTTTTTTAAACTGAAAAGTTTGCGCGAGAGACTCTTCCAAAGTGGTAAAATGTGTGTCGGGGGACACACATTTTACTACTTTGGAAAAGTAACCGTGACAGAGCAACCCTGTAACTTCTAAAATAAAAGAATGACAAAACTAAAAAAAAAAATTGATGTACAACCATGTAAACTTTCAACGAAAATTGGTTTGAATGAGATCTAGTAAGTAGTTTTATTTTAATACGTCATAAATTCACTATTGTTAAAACACTGATTAAAGTAACAACGAGAACTCTTATAATATATTACTTGCTGCTACGGAACCCTTCATGGGCGAGTCCGACTCACCAATTGACAATTGACCACATATTTTTGTTTTTGAAACAATATAAAAAAATACCTTTACAACATTTTTTAATAATCTAAATGACGGACTAATTAGTTTTTTTGATCACCATGCCTATTACACATTGCTTAGCTCTATATATTCGGAAGTGGAATTCAACCGTATCGTTCGCGTCGGGTCCTATTCAAAAGAGGACTCTGTGGTATTATATTATATTTATGTATTCGCCGAAATGTGTCCAATAAAAGACCGATTAACAAGGTTCGCGACGGTGATGACGAGACTTTGTAGATTTTGCCAAACAAGAAACACCGATGAAAAAACTTCAAACTCTTGAACATCACCGCAAATTTGCAATCTGTAGGTAATTCCTTAAGTGGTTTTTATCGGATATATTTCGACGAATGATCAAATTTATTTGCATGATGTAATACCACCTTATGAAGAAGAAGGCTGTGGAATTCGTTGGCTGAGTGGATTTTTCCCGATGGAAACAATCATGGTGTTTTCAAGTCATGAGTGAACTGGTTTCTTGTAGGAATAAACACCCCATAGAACGTAGACCGCATCGCCGTTTAACATCAGACGAGATGGCGGTCAAACCAATTATCGATAAAAAAGATGAATCATAAAATACGAGATTTTATTGTTTTGTTTACTGTTGCCATTATCCTTTATATTTTCAAATCTCTATATATATTGGCAAACAAGTGTATAATTTTGGGTAGTGAATAGAAATTAGCATCATTATCATATAGCTCTTCGAATATGATGGTTTATTCATATACAACTAAATATGAATAGAAATACATAGTTAATTTATCAGTTTCATCACAGTAAAACTATTTAGCATTAGTTCGATACAATCAAATAAATAATAATAATTAATTATTATTTCTGCTTCTTAATCAATGCAGAATGCTTAATAATTAATCAGATTCTGACTCAACATTTTTAAGCTATCACGGTTGTTCCACTATACTAGTTTTATTAATTAACTCATCTAGGGATATTTAACGTGATTATGGAGCGAGTTCGATATTTCGATGCAGTTTCATGCACCCTGCTTTTGGGGTAAACTCCAGTAGTGATTAATTCTATCGCAGGTTCTGATTTGTCCAAAGCATATTAAATTATATTTGTTTTGGGGTATATATCGCCACATAATTTGAATAAGTAAGATACATTTAGTAAAATACACTTCTTACCAACATTACATTATACCCTGTAGTCTGTAGTTTCTTTGTTTGTAGTAGTATAGTGGTGGTGATAGGTTGTTATTTAAAAGTATTATAACTTATAAGTTACTTATTAAACTTACATATTTTATTATATTAAAACGTCTCTGTCTTCTAGGTATTCTTTTATTTTACTTGTAGTAACATTTATTAATTAGTGTCTATTTGAGGGGGGGTATTTGTGTATTTTTCGTGTTGTCTTTCAAATATTTAGGCAAATTGTTAAAAAAAAATTGCGACGTAGTCTTTCTAAAGAGTACAAATTTAGTTTTGTTCGTAATATACGCCATCTTAAAAAAACACCATTATCATACCTAATAACAAATGTTGTTTGTACATATTTCAGCAAATTTGGCATGAACACTGCGAGATTCGCTGACATCGACAAATATGGAACACACGAAACTGTGTCAGATGCTACTGAGATAAAAGATATTGTCATCATTTTCCCAGCTCTATTCACAAATTAATTTCTGTTCTTGGTTAAAGAATAAAGTAATAAACTTGAAGAAGCCTTCGAAGCAATAATGGATTAACCTAGAAATTTAATTACTACCAGAACTCTGTCTAGATTGTACATTTAAATAGACTATCAGCACGTACCATTTTGATAGCTTTGACACCAGAATTACTTCTGAAATAACCCAATGAGATAAATTGCTGATAGTAGGTAACAAAATACTTCATTCTGATAGTAGCAAATTGAGATACAAGTTTTAATTTAACGTGTTGTATCGATCACGGTATGCATCTGAGCAGTATTATGTAGCGTTTCTTTTTTAATCTAGGTACTTGCTTTTGTGCTCTGTATTATGTAGATATTACATAATGCAATTGCAGCTCTGAATTTTTTAACAGATTTAACGTTTTTAGTAAAATATTTTTAGTAGTAGCTGTCGAGTTGAAAGAAAATATTTCTATGACTTGTTTATATTTATTTAATGTTGTGCTTTCTGTATCTTGTCTGTTATTATTTAACAGCTCATTAACAACACTAGGCTTCATGATTCTAGCGGGGTTGTGTATACTGACATAATTATATTTTTTGGAAAAAGAACACACAGAAAAAGGACACATTGTAATAATGTGTACTAATATTATAAAAGTCAGAGTTAGGATGTTTGTTACTTAATCATGTCGGAACACACCAACGGATCGGGTTGAAATGTGGAAAACAGATAGATTAAAACCTGTAATAACACATAGCCTACTTTAACACGGGAAATTAACGGGAACGAGAACTATGCGGGTTAATCCGCGGGGTGCTGCTAGCTTTTTATAAATTCATTAAAACGGTGTCCTTCAAGTTCTTGTACCAATGCTATACGAATGTTCAGTGTTCTTTTATTTTATAACTCTCCCTTCAGCAATTCTGTTTTATGACCGCCACTTTAAAACAACCGAGCATAAATTCGCTTCGAAACTCCAAAAACGTTGAAACTCGCTGCTTCTGTTTCAAAGTCGATGTCATAAACCGTCAGGACTGTTCCTTTTGTGGACATTTCATCGTGTAGAGTCGGCACGGTGTCTTTGCACTCTAGTAAACGTTATGAATAAGCAGCTGGCCTCCGGCCAATACCTAGTCTTACGCTGAACATCACGGAGCTTTCCGCAGTCCTGCCGCAACTTCACACAAACTTGTCCAAGTTCCTCATGCTTGTATACTGTAGAAAAGTCTATAAGTCATCCATAGATAATATCTAATATGTCATATGTGCTGCCATCTGCGATGGCTTGGTCTTATTATTTTTTTAATAAAAACGTTCTGTTCCATTCTGCACTCCGTACGTGTTGTTTCAATTAGAGGTTATGGGCCCAGAAAATTAGTAAAAAGTTTTAAAATAACAAGAATTTCGTTAAAATACGAGTGTTAATAGACTTTTGCGATACGCGTTTTCACTGTGTAGTGAAGATTAGTTGGACATTCGTGAAATAAAACATATTTATTTTATTTCGAATTACGATGGCGGCCAACTACTTAGTAAACGTACCGAAGCTACGCGGGCGAGAAAATTATAGCGAGTGGTGCTTCGCGGCAGAGAATTTTCTAATCCTTGAAGGCATGAAAAACTGTGTAAAGCCAGAACAAGGAAAGACCATAGGAGCTGCAGATGACGAGAAAACCCGGGCAAAATTGATTATGACAATCGACCCGGCTTTATACGTGCATGTAAAAAAGTGTAAGAACAGCGAAAGAACTTTGGGAAAAACTACAACAGTTATTCGATGACAACGGTTTTTCAAGAAGGATAAATCTGTTACGGAATCTCATTTCGATAAGACTGGAAAACTGCAGTACAATGACGTCCTACGTGACACAAATTATCGACACAGCTCAAAAATTAAGTGGCACGGGTTTCGAAATAAATGACCAGTGGACGGGTTCATTGTTATTAGCAGGATTGCCAGAACGGTTTTCACCGATGATCATGGCAATCGAGCATTCAGGAATTAACATAACGGCTGATTCTATCAAATCAAAATTGTTAGACATGGAGTCAACTACGGAAGAACACGATGAAGTTGGCGGCGCATTTGCATCTCGTTCGAAGTTCATTGGCGGTAAAAACAACAAAATGGCGCCAAGAAAAAATGTCAATGTTGGTAGCACTGCCGATCCGTCAAAGTCAAACGTTAAGTCAGTGACATGTTACCGATGTAAACAAAAAAGGACATTATCGAAATCAATGTACAAATAACGCAAACAACGCGTCGAACTTCAAGGAAAAATCCCGAATGCAGTCGAATGCGTTTAGTGCAGTGTTCCTGAGCGGGAATTTCGACAAAAATATATTGGTATATTGACTCTGGAGCAAGTGTACACCTAACGGCAAATGAAAGTTGGGTTATGAATGCGTCTTATGAACAGAAAAAGGAAATTATCGTTGCGAATAGTGAAAAGTTGACAGTTTTGTGTTCTGGCGATGTAAAGATTACAACTACAACTGGTGATATTGATTACGAAATCATGGTTGAAGACGTTTCTTGTATTCCAAGTTTGGCTACGAATTTGCTGTCCGTTAGCCAACTCATAAGCAAAGGAAATAAAGTGTCTTTCTTTGAAAGTATTTGCTCAATACATAACAAAAAAAATGAGTTGGTGGCCACAGCATTATTAGAAAATGGAGTGTACAAAGTAAACTTACTAAACCAACAGGAACATTTGGCTGCAGCAGTTGTATCAGGTGTTACATGGCATCGCAGATTAGGACACATCAACAAAGACTACCTGAATCAGATGAAGACTGCAGTACAGGGTATGTCTTTTGATGAAAAAGTGGATATTGGCAAGTCTTCATGTGCCATATGTTGTGAAGGCAAACAGTGTCGTTTACCTTTCAAGAGTACGAGCCATAGAAGCAGTTATCTACTAGATATAATCCATACAGATATTTGCGGGCCCATGGAAAATGTATCCATAGGTGGGTCTAGATACTTCTTGTTGTTTGTTGATGATTGTAGTCGAATGGTGTTTGTTTATTTTTTAAAACACAAGAATGAGGCTCTGAAATATTTTAAGGAATTCAAGGCCCAAGTGGAAAATCAAACTAAAACAACAATAAAAGTATTAAGAAGTGACAACGGGCTAGAGTACTGTAATAAGGAGTTTGCCAACTACTTAAAAGGTGCTGGTGTGATACATCAAAAAACCAATCCATACACACCACAACAAAATGGTTTGTGCGAGCGATTCAATCGCACAATAGTTGAAAAGGCTAGATGCCTACTCTTTGATGCCAACCTAGGAAAAGAATTCTGGGGTGAGGCCACTAACACTGCAGTGTATCTTCAGAATCGAAGCGTGGCTGCAGCATTAGGAAATAGAACTCCATATGAGATATGGACTGGCTGTAAACCAGATATAAGTCATATCAGAATCTTCGGTAGCACTGCAATGGTCCATATAGCTAAAGAGAAGCGCAAAAAGTGGGACAAGAAGTCTGAAAAATGTATTCTCATTGGATATCCAGAAAACACGAAGGGGTACAGACTGTACAATCCAGAAACAAAGACTGTATCGACTAGTAGAAATGTGATTATAGTTGAGCAGGAATCAAAATCTGAATGTCAGATAGAAGTTCCATCTCAGAGTTTTGATTCAGTGGGGGAAGTTAAGATGGATGAAGTAAACTCAGAATCTGACAACACAGTTGGCTCAGAGGACACATTTCTGGATGTATATTGTTTTTAAACTTTCGCGATTTGAACACATAATGTTTATAATGTATCTACAGGACTTAATCACGATTTAATTCATTGTTTAAATACCTCGACGTTTCGGCAGTGTTACAACCGCCGTGGTCACGAGAAGACTGAAGAAATTGCGGGTCGTCTCATTGCGAAATGAGGGGATCTAGATCTACCCTCATTTGGTCTTCAAAAATCGCAGGGTTACCACCACGACACACAACACTAACCGTATCACCAGGCTTCTCTTTCATCGCGGAGTGAGTTCGGAGAAGCCTGGTGATACGGTTAGTGTTGTGTGTCGTGGTGGTAACCCTGCGATTTTTGAAGACCAAATGAGGGTAGATCTAGATCCCCTCATTTCGCAATGAGACGACCCGCAATTTCTTCAGTCTTCTCGTGACCACGGCGGTTGTAACGCTGCCGAAACGTCGAGGTATTTCTGGATGTATATGATGAGACATATGAACCTAGTGATTCTGAAACTGAAACTGAAGATGTCCCGGAGATCAAATCTCAAAGACCTACACGGGTGAGGAAGCAACCAGACAGGTTCCATATTTCAAATTTTTGTGCAGGTGAGAATACATATGATGATGTGACAGGTTTGTCACTTCAGGATGCTTTAGCTGGACCTGAAAAAGAACATTGGAAAATGGCTATGGCTGAAGAGTTACAGAGTTTCAAAGAGAATGATGCTTGGGAGTTGAGCAATCCTCCTGAAGATGGTAGAGTTGTGCAGTGCAAGTGGGTGTTGCGTAAAAAATATGATAGTGATAATAACATTCGGTTTCGTGCGCGTTTAGTGGCGAAAGGTTTTTCACAAGTGCAAGGTGTGGACTATACGGACACTTTTTCCCCTGTTGTGAGGCATACCACATTGCGGCTGTTATTTGCTCTATCTGTTCAACTTAATCTTGACATAACACATCTTGATGTAACAACTGCTTTCTTGTACGGAATTCTTGAGGAAGATATTTATATACAAATACCTAAGGGTTTTACTGAGACAGTACAGAAAGGTCAAGTTCTTAAATTAAAAAAATCTATGTATGGTCTCAAACAGTCTTCAAGAGTCTGGTACATGAGAGTAGAGGAATGTCTTTTAAAAATTGGCTATGTTAAATCCAAGATAGAACCTTGTATGTTTTTGAAAACACAGGCTAAGTTAAAAACGATTGTTACCCTTTATGTAGATGATTTCTTTATTTTTTCGAATGATGATCTAGAAGCCAAGCACTTAAAAGATATTTTATCTAGTAATTTCAAAATTAAAGATTTAGGTGAAATTAAGAAATGTCTTGGAGTAAATGTAAAAGTAAATAAATCTGAGAAAACAATATCAATAAGTCAGGAAGATTATATTGATCAGCTGTTACTTAAATTTAATATGAGTCTGTGTAAAACTATTCAAACTCCAATGGAGACTAAGTTACAGGTGTCTAAAGATGAAAATAGTATAGATGAAATTTTTCCTTATCAACAAATGATAGGTTCTTTAATGTATTTAGCGGTTCTTACCCGACCTGATATAGCATTTGCAGTGGGCTTCTTAAGTCAATTTAATAATTCCTATACCAAACAGCATTGTTCATATGTTAAACGCATATTGCGATATTTGAAATTGACCAAACATCATGGTTTAAGTTTTTCTGCAGACGGGAACTCAGTCATTGAAGGGTTTGTGGATGCTGATTGGGCTGGAAACACTATTGACAGGAGATCCTACACGGGTTTCTGTTTCACTTTGTCAGGTTGTGTCATTTCTTGGGAGACAAAGAAACAGAAAACTGTGGCTTTGTCAAGTAGTGAAGCCGAATACATGGCATTAACTGAAGCCTGTAAGGAATCTCTCTACTTAAGAAACTTACAATTTGAAATTACTAACAAAAAGTACACTATTGAATTGTATAATGATAACCAAAGTGCATTAAAATTAACTGTAAATCCAATTTTCCATAAAAGAACCAAACACATTGATATCCGTTATCATTTTTGTAGAGACTGTGTAACTAATAATATTGTGAATGTTAAATATTTGCCAACAGCTGAGGTGCCTGCTGATTTACTCACAAAAAGCTTATGCTCTAATAAACATTATTATTTATTGAATAAGTTGGGGGTTCAGCATATCTAAGTCTTAAGTTTTTTGGTATATCAATGTGTATAAACTATCACTATAACATTGTTAGATATAGTGGGGGTGTAGAAAAGTCTATAAGTCATCCATAGATAATATCTAATATGTCATATGTGCTGCCATCTGCGATGGCTTGGTCTTATTATTTTTTTAATAAAAACGTTCTGTTCCATTCTGCACTCCGTACGTGTTGTTTCAATTAGATATACCACATCGGTGTTGCTAAATCGAACTTTTTGCATTTGAATAACGGCCAATTTTCAATTGCAATAAGAGCGAATTTAATTTTTCCGGATATTTTATACGGAAACTATCGGTCCCGTCCAGCTCTGACAAATTGATGGCATTTGGCGACTGAGCTAAATGGAGTAACGTTCCCAACGTTTCAGACAGATTGCATTCCCCTTTATGGATTACTTAAATACATATACAGTAGTACGAGTATTTTGCACTCTAACGTCAAACTAATAAGCAGTGTTTTTGTAAATTGAATTGGAATTACCATGTCGTGTTCTGCGGATACCACTTTAGGGGATTGGCGCAGTCACTGAAGGTAGGGCTTTGGCCTTCGTATTTAATGCTCTTTTTAATAGCATAACTTTTAACTGGTTTTGTTGATAGTGTGTTTCCCAAAGGGTTGAGTTAGTATTCGTAAACAGTTTAAAATACTATTATCGAGTGATTCTACCAGATATGAATTCTTTTGTTTTGGTACTAGGGTGAATAATCTTAAGTTTATGGTTTTCTTAGTACTCGTCTACGCTGAATGGCCCTTGGATTAAGTTCTTCTAGACAGATTCGTTAAGGTTCTTGACCTCTTGACCTAAGACAGTAGTTTCCCTGTACATTTCAGTTCAAGATGGTTATTGGAGTATTGGTAACCTATTTATATGTGGGGGAAATACATTTACGTATGCCCACCATAGGGCTTGGTGTGTATCTCGAGCTCGACATGGTGCCGACTAAAACCCCCACAGGTATGGCCAGGGTTCAGGGTCGCAGGGTTACTTTTCGCATTCCCATCAACGACCCTGACTCACCTGCTACCGCAGGTGCCCACACCCCCGCATTTGGATCCAATGACGCGCCGGAAACCAGCGGCGCGTCACCTACTCGGAAAGACCTATCCCTAGGTAGGGTTTCAAACGGCCCTTATCGTCCGACGCCCTAGGCCCTCCAGTAAAGACGGGGTGCAAGCCTGAGCGTACCTTCAGGGTTGTCCCTGTGTCCGCTTCCGCCTCAGTGAAGGAGCGAGAGGCTTTCAGGTCTCGTTCCTCCAACTCACACGACCTCACAGTCAAGTATCACGGCAAAAACCGTCGGCAGCGAGAAGTCCGCCCTCATCACCGCGGCTAGGCATAGCTGCGGTTCCGGCTCTATGACCGCATCGCGGTTCTTGTCCTTCTACTGACGCCCTGTTAATCAGAGTGCTCTTGGAGAACCCTCATCTAGAAGACGTAGGAATTGTACTTGGCTGATACGTCAATCGCGTAACCTTCCCAAATCTCCCCAACATCTATACGCACTGCTCAAGGGGGTGAGAAGCACGTGTAGACGTTCCCAGCCCCGGCCGAGATTCGCCATCACAGAGCAAGATGCCACCGAGGCAGGTTGTTGTGTGATGCCCAGGGTGCACCACAAACTAACAACCTAACCTAGCGTAACATTATAATCTGACGGTGTTGACATTTTTACGGTGACATATATATATACATATACATATAAATTATACGGTGATATACATATACAATGGATAAGCAAACGGTATTTATCATTAACACCACCAACTGCTTCCTCTGGCGCACTGCTGCAATTAGCCTGACCCTCAATACGAGGTTTCCACCCATTGCATGCTGTCTTAGGTGTATTGTCATATGTAACAAACGATAGTATGATATTTCTTCGTCTTAAAATCTTAATTTCAAAGCAATCCGATCATTTACTGTACCTATTTAATGCAGCAATGATTAATTATGTGCGCTAACATTAAATATCTCGATAATACCTATAATAAATGTGAAAGTTTGGATGTTTGTTGGTCAATAACGTCGGAAAACTAAACGGACGATAGGACTGACTGAAATTTGAATTGGCGTAGGATAATTTATATCCCGGAAAATGTAGGAGTTCTTATAGAGTTTTAATGATACGCGACCGAAATCGCGGGCAAATACAATGCATCAATAAACTCGAGCAATTTGTATCGTGCGGTGACATTAACGAGGTGTTCAAGACTAACGCTAGCTTTCCAACTAGTGACGTAAGTGAGGTTACTCACTGGATCGATAACTTTAATGAGGAACCGCCACGAACACACCCACTTAAAACCTAAACCGACTATTATGCAGAATATATTAGATAAAAGTGGCACCTACTTATAGAAGTCAAGTAAGTCTTAACTTAGTTGAGAATTCGATAGAATTTAGCATCATGCGATTGATTTAAGTTCCTTGGGTTCGATACAGGGGATGGAACCTTCGGCGAGGAAGGGAAATAAAACCTGGAAAAAAGTCTCTTAAAAAAAAAAACAAATTTAAAGAATTTGCGAAACAGCCAACCCGTTTCAACCCGTTGTACTCGTAAGAGACAGCTCTGCGTTCTAACAGTGGTAACATAAAATCGGCTCTGTTTTGTTTCGTATTTACAGAAACAGAACCACAATTTTTAGCTCTAAAACTCAGTCTTTTTAATTATCTAAAAAAACTTCCTATCCCAAATTAAACCTTTTTTTAGAATAACCCCGATCGGAATTCAGAACAAGAAAATGGTAATGATACAAAACTTATTGGAAACGTAAACGCAGAAACTCCACAACAAATTCTCGCTTGAGGCCGCGGGAATATTGGTGAAAACGGTCTTTCTTTACTTATTCCAACTTCGTACATTAAGTTATCTTTACGCGATCGAAAAGTACATTTTGTGTTCGTAATGTGAAAACAGATGTTATGTGTGTTTAAATAGAATCTAAATATTTAGCTTCATTAACATTTAATTAAATGTGATGATTGTGGTAACAACTTATGAAGTCTGTTAATTGATTTCGTACACAGACAGAAACTAAGGTTAGCATTCTATGAACGCGAAATTTGGTGCTGAGTTAGTACTCGTAGTTTGGAAAAACAAATAGACTACTTTTACAGGGGGAAAATGATGTGAGTGGGAACTACGCGCGTAAAACCATAGATGCTATTAATGTATAATAAAAAGGTTTTTCAAATTAAATGTGTATTTTATTAGATATCTGGCTTACATAGTACAAAACAATCTTTGCTTAGGTAAAGGTTTAATGGTCAACACCATTGAAAAAGTGTCCGCCAATATTTAGTTAATGTAAACACACATTTGCATTTATAACATTAGTGGAGTAATATTAAAGACATTGAAGGCATAAATAGGGACTAGGCATGTTTTTCTGTAAAAATACATATTTCATTAATTTCATTACGCGTGTAGGTATAATGCCTCTTTAATCTTTATATACGTCTCGCACGCCAATTAACTCAATTGAATTGTCTCCCGCGTACCATTAAGCCGCTTAACACGTAATGTAAATGGTTTAGTGCATTAGTGATTTAGCTAAAGTGAGATTACATTTAGATCAGAATCATTATGTATTATTGTATATTGAATGACGGTGAAGTACTAAGGAACGGTGAAAATAGCTAGGGTTTGCTAAAAGTCTAAACTAAGATAGGTATAGATAATATCAGCATTGCGACCAACTTCTACACATACGGCTGATTCTGAAAGATCTCAGTTTAGTTGTGTCTTAGTTGGGTTGTGTTGTGTAAAAAGTTGAATCAAAACATCGTGAGAAAACCTACAACCTAGAAATCTTTCAAGGTCATGTGTCATTCACTAACCCGCACGCCGCTTAGGGTGGTGGATTATAACCTTGACTCTCCCCTTGCGAAAGAAGTCCCCGAGTCCCATTTGTGGACGTTTAGTGGGCTGCTTATGCTGTTACTTAATTAACGCCACTCACGTCTTTATACCATCATTTTAATTATTTTCTGTAATGTCATCGATTATCCTCACAACCAATTTTATTCCCACTTTTCTTACCTTCTGGTCCTAAGTTTATTGTTATTCAAACATTTCAGTGAGCAGTAAACTTCAAAGACGGATCAAACATAAAGAGGTGTGTGAACCTGTGAACTGCCCTCAGAGACTATGAGACTCCACAGTTTTATGGCATGGCGCGTTCTCAAACACTGATGTACGACGTAGGAAATTGTTATTTTTTACGACGCTTCATGTTGCGTTAAAAAATTAATAGATGTTGTAAAACCGAGTGTCGACTACGGGAGGAATGTAATTATTATCATCTATAATCTAATGTTATTAAGTCAACAGTTTGTGCTCGGTTTGTTTATCTCACAGATTTCTAAACAGATGAAACCTTCGTGAACGACACTGTGAGGCCAGTAATTAGTTATGTATGCGTGACAGCTCTCACCGACGTTGTCAAATTACTCACGTTGGTGTGCGTGTAATGTTCCCAGTCTTAGGAAAAAAATCCCACTATTGTTGTCTTAGCTTCGGAAATTTTCGCGTATAATAAACACATAATTATATATTAAAATGTTAAAATAATTTATTATTACACCGATTATATATTATGCAAGGATTTCTTGTTATTACTATTTCCATCCTATGAAGTTAAGAATTTTGATTTAGCATGCAACTAAAAATTCGAATACTCGTACAGAAAATTCGGAATAAAAAGACAACGCCGAAAAATAGTAAAAGTCATGTGTGTGTTTATTTTGAGTATTCTATCGGAGCTTCTTGTGAAATTTTGAACATTATGCTTGACAAAAGGTGGCAACTACCTACTCATTTCATATCGGTGAACACAGGAGGTGCAGAGAATTTTTGTCAACTGATTTGATGTTGGTTGTTGGTTGGTTGAGTCAACATATCATTCAATTTGCTTATTATCCGATCTTTGTCTGGACGCGTGTCGCAAACGAAAAGTTCACCTTTTCAAAAAAATGTTGATACAAACCAACGAAAACCGTCTAAGAGTTTTTGTAAATCAGTTGAACATTATTCACATCGCCACCCAAAGTTACGTCGTCCAAATACCTAACGTTTACATTGGACTAGAGACGTTAAATGATAGAGCGAATGGCCAGGGCGAAGGTCGCATGGCCGAAGATTCACCAAGTTGATAGCCAACGGAAGATAGCATAGGATTGTTTTGATAATTTTGTGGTCTGCCATAACATTGCCAAAAAAATTGTAGAAGTCAAGAATTTTATTCTTCACTTCGGACAACGGGGCTCCACGATCAACCAAATTAAAGCCATTTTTGACGCACACCTTTAACAGCCTTCTCCCCAATTTTGGACAAAGAAAGTTTTGGATAAAGAAAGGACAGAATGAACATCAGCCTCACGTCCACTCAGAGAACCTAAATCAAGTTTGTTGGGACAGGGAGCTCGACAGCTTTATACAACCTACCTTGGCAGCAAGGCCAGTATATGTGGTGCCAACAGAGATTGGCCTGATCCTAACATCTTTTTTTGGGTAAGTATGTACGCTTAGATTAGCACCGTATAAAGCTTCGACAATGTCACTACTGACTCGACCACATAACATGAGGTTGATTAAAACGATTAGATCTCTCAAAAGAACTCGCCTACTTTTTTAAGCTCCACTATACCTACTTACAAGTATTAAAACTTGCTTCATAACTATAGTTTTCTTCAACACTATTAGTATTTTTATAAACACTAGTAATGACGTGGATTTGTGCTAGGCATCGATTGAGATTAAATTAAAAAATTACGATTAAAAAATAGGGTTTTTAATAGAATAATACAATGTACATAAGTACATAAATAATTTAGTCTACGAGTATCTTAAAAAAATCATAATCTATATTTTACCTTAACTTTAGGAAAATAATTTCAGTTTAGTACAGGAACACTAACCAATTTTCGTTGAGGTGTTGTGTTTCTATTCATCAATCGAAATGAAATCGCCTAAATTATACAAAAAGCAGTAAAAATATTCAAACTTTCCTATGAAATGATATTCCTCTTTCCTTTTCTTACTTTTGGGAATAATGTTTGCAATGTTTGAAGACACAAGACGGCATAATCTTGTACAAAACTTAAAATCACACGGGACTCCCGTACGAGACGGAAGTCCGTTTCGTACTGACTGGAGTTTGTATTTGCTTTGGCATTTAATATTTGCTTTCTGGACCTAAGGATCTGTGTTCTGCACGTTCCATCTGCCTTTTGTTTTAGAAATCTGTGGTTTATCTCTACACTTTTAAAAGTTCAATAAATTTGGATTTAATGGAATTGTTATTGTGCTTTTGAGACGGCATCGGTTAATGTATATCTAAAAAATACGAATTAATTCTGAGAGCTAAGTGTAGTATGATATTTTATCGTAAACAACGATAAAAGTTGAGACGACATTATCATGTTGTGATAAAGTCCTTAAATAAAGATTTAAAAAAAAAAAAAACGAACCTGTGTCCATACAAAGCAAATAAAATTTTAATTTAATGAAATCATTTTTCTCTAAAACAAACCAAACAACCGTCTTCAAAATTTTTATACTATTTGTGAACCAAATAGTATGGGTAGGTCATGCAAACGCAAACCCACTCACTGCTCAAATGAGACTGAGGTTTCGGAGTAAGTAAACACAAGAACAAAATTAAAAATTTTGATTAACCCCCGACTACCTCGGATTTGTTATCTGTACAACATTCTACTAGTCAATCCCTTTCATTTGATACCCATATAAAGGGGGTTGTGAAAAAAGAAATGTATTTCGCCATTTTGTGGGAGCGGCCATCTTGGATTTGAAATTTGTCATAGTGCAAAGTATTCTACTAGTCAAGCCCTTTCGTTTGATACCCATATTGTGGTAGTAATGAAAAAAATAATATAATGCGCCATTTTGTGGTGGCGGCCATCTTGGATTTGAAATTTGTTGTAGTGTATAGTGTTCTACTAGTCAAGCCTATATTATGTTATACTAGCATTTGATACCCATATTAAGGTAGGTTGTGAAGAAATATTTTGTCCGCCATTTTGTGTAGGCGGCCATTTTGAATCGATATTAACCAAACATAGCTAAGAACATCCGCACGGATATTAACATTCAAACAAAAAAACCGCATCGAAATCGGCCCATCCGTTTGACCTCTACGGTGCCACAGACAGACACACACACAGACAGACAGACATCGACGTCAAACTTATAACACCCCTTTTTTTGGTCGGGGGTTAAAAAATGTCATCAAACATTAATTGTTTAGATTTTTGGCGATTTTTCAAAAACCACCATTTTAAAAGTTAGTCGTGGCTGTATTTAAAAATAAAATTTATTCGTAAAACAAAAAAAATAATTACCTAGAAAGTACATATTTGAAACAATAAATGAATTTTCCTAATCGTTTCAGGCGTCTTCAAGAAATCACTGAAAACACATAAAAAATCCGACGAATTGGGAATATAATCATTTATTGAAATCGATTAAAACATTTGCATTAGATATTTTCGCGGTAATAGATCTGCTGAGTTAATGAATTCCTAATTGACCTTGTTTACAATTAACACACCAGCAGTTCTTGGTTTAATTGCTTTTTATACAAAATCATCTTTGTTTGTAGCAGCCTTGATCTAAATTTACCAACAAACAGCTTAAAAGGTCTGTTGTAAAATATGAATCAGCTGTAGATGATGTCATACGCATGCGGGGTCATTGCCATCGCTTTTCGAAAACAGGTACGAGCAAAACTTGTAAAAATACCGTTTATTTTGGATTCGGAAATGTTTTACCTCCGTCTTCGGCAGCTTTTATGTAATTGATTAAGATGTTTCAGGGTCGCGTCGATTTTCCTTGTTAACAATACCAAAATATTTTGTTATTAATGTAATTCACAGAAATTTTAAAATCGAATGATTTGTGTATGTCAATCATCATTCTTAGCCCGTTGATCGCCTATTATTGAGGATAGTGATGTGAAGTAGTAAGAGTGTTATTTTTGTGTATCATTTCACTTTGCCACTAGTCCCAATCGTCAGCTAAAGATATGTAAACCTACCTGTAACAGTAGCCTCTTCGAATATCGAAATGTATTAAAATAATAGGCACTAGATTATCTCGCAAATGCCAGAATTCGGCGGTTTTAGAATTACATACATATGAGTGACATGTGGCTGTAAAATACGTCAACTTATGGTTGCTGTTCAAATTTCTTTTTCGAAATAGAACATTAATGCCAGCTGTGGCACAGTTGAAAACTGTTTTGACAGGGTTTTTTTGTATATATGCCTTAAAGAGCGGGCGCTGGGTGGACTTGAGTGTACAATATATGAGGACCGCACTCGATGTACGGAGTTGCACTCGGAAAAGCATGTAGATTATGATTCTGGGTGTTACCAAGAGGTGTATTGGTCCATTTTTAATAATATAATAATAAAATTGGACCCAATACACCTCCTAACAACATTCAGAATCATAATCTGCATGCTTCTCTGAGTTCAAAACCGTACCCCGAATGCGCTCCTCGTATTTTGCACACTCCATCCAGCGCTTGCTCTATTAAAATATACGGAAAAAATCAAAGTGACACGATACTTCATGTAAATGACTTTACGCTAATAGACTACAGACCCGTGAACAAAATTGACGGGTCAAATGAACCACCAGGAGACCTATGTAGGATGATAGAAGGGTATAAAGTAATAAGATTCAGCACTATGCCGTCACTTGTAAGCTGTCCAACTGAGTGCAGTTAAAGAGGGGGAGTTGCAACCCTCGATCATTTCTCCTTGTCGCATGATTTTTGTACGGCATTGCGAAATAATGGATTAGAACAGGTATTGAAACAGTATGGAACCAATGCCGTATATAATCAAACGACCAAATTTACTTTGTAAATCGTCGGAAAATCATGATTTTTTCTGAAAATTTAAATTTATAATTTTTATAGTTTCAATACCTCTACTAATCCAGTATTCCGCAACGCCGTACAAAAATCATGGTATATACATACAGTCTGCAGTCTGCAGTCTATAGTGTATTTAAATTATTTGGATATTATTTATACAAAAGCAATAAAATCGCAATTAAATAATGAGTAAGTACCTGGTTGACCGAGCTTTGCTCGGTTTAAATGCGTTTATAAAGGGCTCTAAGTAAAGGATTTTCTCAGAAAAAAAAGAACAAAAAGAAAAGACCCGAGTGTAACCAACAGGATTCGAACCGGGGCCTGTTGACTCCGAGGGCGAGCAAATTCCATCTGAGCCATATAGACTTAAAGAACAGTGGCGAAATAAGTTATCGTATTCTAATGACATTGTAGGAGTTTTTCATTGTCTAAAAACGCGCATAAAATAATGTTTAAAAAAAATAAAACCTAGCTAGATCGATTTATCGTCCTCGAAACCTGTATACATAATTTCATGGAAATCGTTCAAGCCGTTTCCGAAATTCAGATTCTATATAAATATATACTATATACCTACAAGAATTGCTCGTTTAAAGGTATAAGATGAATGAGGACAGGAGTGTATAATAGAGAGAGACCTTTTCGACCTATTTTCATACCTACCATTTATAAAAAAGAGTATGAAACGGTCGAGGCGTTTCAGAAGAGTACTAACACAAGTATTGTGACACTTCATTTTTAACCCCCGACCAAAAAAAGGGGTGTTATAAGTTTGACGTCGATGTCTGTCTGTCTGTCTGTGTGTCTGTCAGTCTGTCTGTGGCACCGTAGAGCTCAAACGGATAAACCGATTTCGATGCGGTTTTTTTTATTTGAAGGTTAATATCCGTGCGGATGTTCTTAGCTATGATTGGTTAATATCGATTCAAGATGGCCGCCTCCACAAAATGGCGGACAAAATATTTCTTCACAACCTACCTCAATATGGGTATCAAATGAAAGGGCTTGACTAGTAGAATACTATACACTACAACAAATTTCAAATCCAAGATGGCCGCCACCACAAAATGGCGGATTACACTATTTTTTTCACTACTATCTCAATATGGGTATCAAACGAAAGGTCTTAATTAGTAGAATGCTTTGCACTATGACAAATTTCAAATCCAAGATGGCCGCTACTACAAAATGGCGAAATACGTATCTTTTTTCACAACTACCTCGATATGGGTATCAAATGAAAGGGCTTGACTAGTAGAATGTTGTAAACAAAATAAATCTGAGGTAGTCGGGGGTTAGTCAACATTTTTTATTTTGTTCTTGTATATATAGACTAGAGCGAAGAGGTTTGAGTCTACTTTTGTGATAAGAACGTTTAGGCTGTGGAATGCGTTGCTTGAGTGATTTTTTTCCTGATGTTACAGTATTGGTATCTTCAAATCGAAAGTGAATGGTTTATTTTCTGGGTGAAGAACACTCCCCATTGTGGACTGCATCGTCACTTACAAGCTGCCGATGATTTACTATTGCCATTTTATTATGGCAGTAGTGTCTACGTGAGGTGTTGTACGGAAATCGGCGACGTGTTTCAAATTATAAGAATAAATTTAAAAACAAATCGTTAGAAATATCGAACGTCCGGAAATGCTCATGCCAGATTCCTGGCAGAACGAAACATTTGGACATAAATCATTGAAAGGGGTGCAGCCTGAAATTTTTATTGGCTAGCTCTCGGTTTAACTCGATACTATGCTGTATTTGCTGAGTATTCCACTTTCATTTACAGCGAGTCGTTCACCTCCGTCCGTAGAGCTAGATTCACAGCCAAAAAAGTAATTAGATCAATAAATTCAATTCATGGGATCTCCTTGGCTCGGGAGTCGTATTTATCGGGTTGAACGAACTTACGTTCCTATTTTCATTCTTTGTTTTAGTGTTATTTTAGGAGTTCAGAAATCTTATGGAAATCGTCATAAGAAACATTGTTTTAGTACAATGCAATAAAACGACTCAGAATTTGTTTATCAGCTGACCCTTTTTACTATCAGATCGATTTTTATCTTCTGGTTTGTCGCGAAGGTTGCTGATCACAAAATACGTAACTACTAGCACGGTTCAATGAACGCAGAAAAAAAGGACATGATCTATCAAAATTTAATACAATAGCCCGATCATGTCAGGGCTTTTGTCAACTTTATGTTAGACTACTCAATGTTAACCTATCGACGGTCTTATTTACATTCTGCAGCGTACTGACGTGGCTAACGATCCGTGTAATGTGTTTCATGTCACGGTGCGTGCAAAACACCCCAGAAATACGAAGCACCCTTACGCCTACTTGTTGCCTCTTGAGACAAAGCCGACGCCCCGAAATATCATAAAAATAAATTAATGTTGCAACAAACGCTACAGAATTACTTAAAATTCAAAATGTCCGTTGCGTGCTCGCTCAGTTTGTAAAGACCGCAAAACCGACGCCTGTTTGACCCTGGATTAACAAGGACACAAAGGTTTCTTTCCATCATGCGCCATTATTAATTTAAAACATGCCCTTATTGTAATGAAACTTCAGAGTATAATGAGTTTATTTTTGTTTGTCGACAGGAAACAACCAAAGACTTTTGCGTTCGACCACTGTTTCTACTCCCTGGACCCGGGGCTGCCAGACTTTGCGTCACAGAAGACAGTATTCGAATGCCTCGGCCGGGATATCCTCGACAATGCGTTCGAGGGTTACAACGCTTGTATATTCGCGTATGGACAAACAGGTAAGATACATCCAATTCTATAGATACACGAGTTTGTTTTAATTAATCTTCTAAAGGTTTATGCAAACATAGCACTGAATTTGAGAAAACCCCTCGTAGATCTTTGCGGTTTCACAAAGTAAACGTTTGTGCGATTTGGGCAAATCCAAAATGATATACGTTCATTGTCGGGATGGGTCCCACAGGAGCGTTCATGGAGGTTAATGGGTCACCGCTATAAACGTTGCGCTGCCAGAAGTGATGCCATTCCCCGTAATTAACACTAGAAACGGAATATTACAGCTTACTATGTTACTCGTACGTAGTCCATGCTCGTACGTCGCAGAATTTAATACTGTGATTTGAGATTAACAACCATAAACACACGTTTCTCACACAGTATTCTTACTGAAGACAAATGTGTGTTTCAAAGAAAATTGTTCATTGGCTTGGTCGTAAAGAAAATGTAGCCAGTTCCTTACCAAAGAAACTATTAAGGCAGGACTGTGTTGAAATTGCCGACTCCATTTGAGGGGAAAGTACGATAATTTTATCCGGTACCGCCAAGTAACTTGTGCGTACATTGGCATATTCCGGTTTAAAGAAAACACATATTTCGAGTACACGTATCATCTGCCAACCCATATTTAGCCAGCCTCTTGGATTACGTTCTTGACTCTCATCACGAGAAGCCCCAAGTCCCAGCCGTTAGAAATTAAAATGAGCTGCTTATGTTGTACTGGTACCTACAGGCAAGCATGCTGTTTACTATCAGGCGCCTGACCTGCGGTTCTCATCGCTCATCATACAAAAATTACAAAAAAAATTTACAACAAAATACAACTTTCGAAGTTTCTTTTTAAATAACGATATTCTTTACCAATGAATGTACCTCTAAGAGTACATTCCAGTTCTCCAGACGTCTAATGCATTCGATGTTAATTCTCGTGCCAAGGAGGAATGCCCTTGTTATAGTATCTGGATTGTTTGTCACGTAAATGCGAGTCTCGGGACTAGATGATACCAGATATTTTATACAGGTCTTTGACTGCGATGTTTACTACGCTCTGGTGACTGAAGTGCATTTTGATGTTACTACAATCCCCGGTTTATTTCCACCGGAGTATCTCTCGATATATATTTCCAGCTCCCTTCATAATTTGAATGTAGTACGTTATTATCACAAATTACGGGATATTTAGAAGCCGTGGTGATATAGTGGCGGAAATGTCCGATTTCACATTCTCACGCTTGTCGGAGGTTCAAATCCCGCTTGTATCCCTAATTATTCGTAGTGCAGATGTACCACAATAAAGGAATTGGGGGAGACCTTTGTCAAGAAATGGAACATTAAAGGTCAAATAAGAAAAAATACGTAGAACTTTGTCAACACTAACAGCTTTAACTATGAATAAAAACATCGTCAGGAAAACACATTTTTGCAACAAGGACATCTTTTTTTACGAACTTGAATCTTTCTTTGCGAGAGAAGTCCCAAAGGCAGCTGTGGGAGCATAAAGTGGGCTGTTTACAGGATATTTACCTTGGGTAGGTATAATATGATGGTACGAGTTCCCGATATTTCTATGCAGTTTCATGCATAATGTTCTCCGAGAAATGGTAGAGAATGTTATAATCTCTAATTTCGATTTGTTGTATAAATTCTTTAAAAAAGTCTAACTTTGCAATACTACCAATTTCCTCGAATAAGTCCAGAACCGATTTTCGCTTACCTGGGAAACCTTTTAAAAATGCGACATTGCAGCAAAATTAAAGCAGGTGCTACGTAAAGCTTGTCGTTCGATTTTCTGCCAATCGGCTTTGAACCGGTCTCGGCCGGACGGATGTGGAGGTACAATAGTGCGTCCGGAGTCCGTTCAGCGGCGGCCAATGAAACCAGTTTTCTTGTACCTCGATATCGTGAACAACAGTATTAATATTTTTAACATGTTTTTATTAGCTTGCTATGTATATCTCACCGTAGAACTGTCACCGGCAGATTACAATAACACGCGTAGGATTGTAAACCTACGGTAGGTTAGGTTACATAGTTTACAATCAAACGTCGTTGGATTATAATCTGCCGGTAGGTATTTACAAATATACATGCATGTATCTATGTAAAGGACCCTGAACGCGATTTTCAGCCCTCTTTGATTTGAAATTTTGCATGGACCGGACAAAGCCGTAAATTTTTCAGCTCAATAAAAAGAATGAAAATATTTTACAAGAACAAAATTAAAAATTTTGATTAACCCCCGACTACCTCAGATTTGTTACCTGTACAACATTCTACTAGTCAACCCCTTTCATTTGATACCCATATTAAGGGAGTTGTGAAAAAAAAAAATTCGCAATTTTGTGGTGGCGGCCATCTTTAATCGATATTAACCAAATATAGCTAAGAACATCCGCACGGATATTAACTTTCAAATAAAAAAAACCGCATTGAAATCGGCCCATCCGTTTGAGCTCTACGGTGCCACAGACAGACACACACACAGACAGACAGACAGACAGATAGACAGACAGACAGATATCGACGTCAAACTTATAACACCCCTTTTTTTGGTCGGGGGTTAAAAAAGGGCGCTTTATAAAAACCTAACTCAACTTTTTTGTTAGAGATTTTTTACTATGATTTTATATTTTTATTAGTCACAACGTCTTCAATTCATACTACGTATACTAATTGAAATTTATTTCTCTCCTTTTAGTTTTATTTTCTACTAGCTGAACCCGCTACTTCGTTCGCGTAAGCAGATGTTACTGACTTATACATTAATTGGAAGTATCGTGCATAAAATATTTGGATAAGTAGTCATTGAAAAACCTTTGAGTTTGAGTGAATTTGTTTTTCCACACAAAAAAATATTTAATTGTATCATCTTTATTTTTCTTTTTTTAAACAAAATCTTAGTAAGGTTTCGTAGTATCGAACATAGCCGCAAGTGTTAAGTTTATAGGATTTTTATAGGATACATTATGAAAAGTTTGAAGCTAATGTGCATGATCTGATACCTATTTACCTATTTCTTTTTATCCGCAAGCTGTTTTCTAGCTGTTACCCGCGACTTCGCCGGCGTAAAATTTTGAGCGAAGCCTGTGTGGAATCAAAATAATTAAAATTTTGAGTTTTAATGATATTCAAGCAAGTTGAACCCGTAAATCTAAGCCAAGTCCTAGTGAAATGTTAATGTATGAATTTAATTGTAGGTAACACAGAAAAAAATCAAGAACGAAAGAATCCAAATTTGGCATCATAATCCTTTTACGTAGCAGCAAAAACTTATTAGTACAATTTAGAATACCAGTAACGCCACCTAGTGATGAAAGAAAAATACATACCACAAAAGCAAAACATCGATTTAAATGGCCTTTAGTGCTTTTAGATTTAAACTGGCATTAGCGCCGTCTAATGAGAATATTATGTTGCTTGTTATTTTGATTGTGAACGCAAATCACCTAAACTATCTACGCCAAAACGGGTGCATATATTTTTAATTTTAGGCTTTTACCTTATACCGTTTTGACGTGATAGTTAATATTGGTTTCCTTAGGGCCCATGCTTCTTTTCAGGTTGATAGGTAATAAATACATAAATGTGGTATTTCAGACTATGTGTTATTTTTGTTTCAATTTTCTACCAAATTTGCTTAGTCTTTCCTACGTCACAGTAACCCATAAGTAACCGATTTGCTATTTCTGAGTTCAAACTACGTGTGTTTCGAATTCCATCCAAATATGTTGCTGTACAGGAGCTTCCACACGTGCTTACTCGCTTCCCCGATATTGTCAACCCTAGTTCGGGCTGTTTCGTGTTATGAAGAATGGGCCCTAGCATATTACACAGACCCTGATTTCACTACTCATATCAGCTTAACAGAATCTCACTTTGGCGTTATTTATGAATGGCTCATTATTAATGGATTGCAAATCAGTCCTGGATGGAAATGTTTGGAAGTAGCTACTAGCACATGTGGATGTACTCTAAAAATTGGCAGCATCACTTAAATTGTTACATTGGTTTAGATTTTGGTTTAGTTCCAACGTTGTCCTGTAAATATTATGAATGTCACTGTTTGGATGTTTGTTACGTAATACATAGAGTACTTATACATAGGCAATGTTTAGCCTATGTGTTCTTCCAGACTAATCTAATTATATTTCAAATTTCAACCCGATCACTTGATACGTTTCGCCATGATTAAAGCGGCAATAGAAATACATAATCTGCGAAAATTTCAACTGTCTAGCTCTAGATCACCGTTCTTCAGATACAGCCTGGTGACAGACGGACGGACGGACGGACAGCGAAGTCTCAGTAATAGGGTCCCGTTTTTACCCTTTGTGTACGGAACCCTAATAACGGTCTGCTTCGGTCACCGAAGCTTGTTGAACACTACCTTTAAATTTTAAACAGTATTTGGATTGAAATAATAGGTTTTCTAATAAGTTACGGCTGGTCTAGTAAGTTACAGCTGACCTAGTCGGGAGAACGGCGACTGTCGATCCGGAGACCCAAGGTTCAAACCACGAGCACCACTATCTTTTCAGAGTCATGTTCGTAATGCCGGTAATTAAAACGGTGAAGGAAAACACAGTGAAGAAACCGAAATCTACCTTTAATCTAAGTTCTTAGTCATATGTCATCCACCAACCGACACTTGGCCAGCGTGGTGGATTATAGCTTTGTCTCTCTCCTTGCGAGAGAAGGCCCCGACGCCCAGCAGTGGGAACATTTAATGGGTTGTTTATGCTGCTACTTATTATGCTGATATGTTTTCTCCAAAATACAAAAATCTACTTCAATGACAGGTAATTTAATTCTGTCATTCGACTAAATTTTATAAGAAGTTATAAATATGTCGTACAGATAAATTTAAGCTGTTTTTTTTAATTTTAGTTTTTTGTTGATATTTGAAAAACTTCCTCCCTGTTTTCGATATCTAAGATCACCTCAGGAAGTATTTTCTACCAAACAAAAAGGAATTATCAAAATCAACTAACAATTAGCGGAGTTATCGCGTAAAATAATACCAAATAAAAAACATGCAACCCGATTGAGAACATCCTCCTTGCTTGAAGTCGATTATAACCGAATGATGTTTGTTTTTCCACACAAAAATATATTTTTGACAATTATTTTGTCATCCAAGACGACGCGACGCGATCACGTGGGCACTTTCTAGAATCTAGAATCTAGATATTCTGTGGATCGTCTGTGATACACAGAATACTTAGAAGTTAGTATGTACCGAACGCGCCGCGCGTGTCGTTATTATTTAATGTTTGTGTAATTTCCGAACCAACAGACCGATATTGTTCAAATTTTGACGGGACAACATAAAAAATGTGTTCTTTCTAACAAAAAAAGAATTAATGAAATTAAACAACGCAAACATGAGTTACAACCAAATACACATTCTGACTTTCACCCTCTCCCGCAAGAAAACCAATCAGAATTTGGGGATCAAAAGTAGCCTACAGCAATGTCCTTAGTATAAACTAAAATCATGCCAAGTTTCAGCTGAATTGAATCAGTAGTTTCGGCGTGATGCGTGATCCCTATACAGAAAGACAGACAGACAGACAGACAGACAGACAGACATGAAAGAAAAAAAATGCAGTTTCGCCATCAGTATCGACTACGGAGTGCCCCAAAAAAAAATTTTTCAAAATATCTTCAATGTACAGAATTCGACCCGTTACAGTTTTATTATAAGTATAGATAAAAACTTATAGTTGCATTTTTTATATTACGTGATTTAGATACATATTTTTTTTTAACTTTTAAGCTCATTGCTTCGTAATTCAGTATTACGTGATAGGCTTATCAGCAGTATTTGTGGGATTTATGTAATGAGACTAACGAGGGTTTCGCTCATTTCATTTCCATAATACAGGGGGATTACTGGGTTTGCGGTCCGAAATGGATGAACGCAAGTACTTACATGAACGATTAATTTTAGGTATTCAGCATTCAGGTTGCTTTTCCAACGTAAACCTATCTGAACATCGTTCATCTATGTTACTGCGTAGCATTGCCCTCCTCTTGTCGCCCAGAGAGACATATAAGTTGTTTTTTTTGTGCATTGCCTAATTTCAAACGAGGACACAGTAATGTTTTTGCATTACTGTTTGGCTACTTACCCAGGTGGATTCTACAAAGAGTCCGATCACTACAATAACTGACATAATCAAGGTGATTCTTAGGGGATTACATTGTTTTATAGAAGATAAATAAAAATAATTAAAGTTGTTAAATTATGAAGACCACATAACCCAAAGAGTTTTAAATATTAATGTTGAAGGATGTTGTGGTAGAGGGCGACCAAAAAAAGTGTGGCTGGATTGTGTGAAAGAAGACATGGATAGGAAAGGAATACACTCAGATTTGATATATGATAGAGACGAATGGAGGAAACTTACATGTTGTACCGACCCCACATAAAGTGGGATAAGGGTAGGCAAATGATGAAAGTTAGTAAGTAAAATTATGTTGACTTTAATTTCTTTTACTTATCTCATATCACTTTGTTTTTGTGTTATACAAACTTTAATTCTTTTTACTGATCTCACACGAAATGCATCTTTTTCTCTAAGCGTAAATTATTATCCTTTGTCTTTCAACCTTTGTCCTCCCATAACCTTGCGACACCGCAAGGTCTCCAGTAACACTGAAAGTTATTGCATACTTAACAACAGCACAATCAGTTTCACTTCACGTCTAACTTTGTCTTAGCGTCCTCCAGAGCTTACAGTATTACTTCAGCTCTATCTGTTATTCATAAATCCGGTTCTGATGTTGTTTTGTTGTTGCTTTGTACTGGAATGTTTTGGGCTGCATCTGTGTCCACATCTAATGCTGTTAGTCGCGATGGTTTTCGGGGTGGAGTTTGCTGAATTAAATATTAGTGTGTCCCGTTTCCTAAATTATGTCTACATAATATAATAACGGAACAGAATCGGAATATTTGAGTTTCGGTCGATAAAGCGAACCATAATCTCCTAGTTCAAAAAACTTAGTTTAAAAGCCAAAGGCGAACAGAACGATGACTTGTCGAAGTTTGCACTTTAAATGTTTTGAATACGTTCTCTTTTATCGCGAATGAGTTGGAGTGATAACTTTTGTTGTGTGGATAAACAATCATTCAGTTTTTTTTTTACAATCGGATCGGAATCTAATCCGGGATTGCCCGGCGTTGCTAACGCTTTGTATATTTCTTGGTAACGATGAGGTTTTACTTCAGATAAAGTCACTATAGTTAAATTAAAGCTGTGGAGGTTTTACGAAAACATTCGGATATAAAAACTACTTTATTGTAGTTCTAAGCTAACTAATAAGTGAAACGTAGGTGTACTACACAATAAGCTATTCGGGCCAACCTCGCCAACATTCCCGAGATTTACGATCTAGATTCGCCCACTTCTCGCCGTTTTTTAATCTTGTTTATCGCCCTCTGAAAAATACAGAGCATATTTCTTCAGGGCGATTTTAAATTTGAGATATTTGAGCGGTAATGGTTTCGTCGTTGGAGGATTTGTTATCCCAAACGAGGATAGCGGATGAAAGACGGAAGTTTATTTATCAAGCTTGATGAAGTTTCCGCGGTGGTGTTTTATGACAAGTGTTCTCTTTGCGAGTTACGGAGTACATCATTTAGCTTTTAGCGCTGTTTCAGAACAATAATGATTTCAAAGTTTGTGAACACTAGACGCATTTCAAGCGCTCACGTATTCTTACCTTCAACTAACACAAATTGATGTAGTAAATACAATTTAGCGCAATTATTATCATCCTTTCCGTTCTTGTACCTTTGCCGGGCGCCGTTATTCGCTATTCAGAACGTGTCGTCGTAAACTGTAATTAGATTTGAACACCTTTCTCTGGCAACTTTATATATTTACTCTGGAGCACCGTACATTCATCGATTAAACATGAAAACCCTTACTGGATACAACAATATCTGCCTTTCGGATGTGGGCTTTTGTTTTTATTGATGTTGGAAATGATACATACACTGTTTTTTTCAGTTTCGTCTTCAGTGGCGTTCTAATGAGCATAATATGTTGAAGCTGGCCCTAGCCATGCCTGCAACGACGCCGTTCCCTTGCCCAAGACGGTTCCAAAAGACCTCGCTAAAAAGAGGTCCAATTAAGACGTTAGCTGCTCAATATTTTGCTCAGTGGAGAAAGACTAGACAAAATCTAGTAGGATGAAATATTGGTGGACCTTTTTCACACAACGCCATATAGTCCCAAACTCAGCAAAACTTGTAATATGGAAGCCAGATAATGTATTATAATGTTATTTACCTACTTTTATAATTGTAAATACATACATAATGTACATAGAAACACCCAGACAAAGAACAAATGCTTGTATTCACCACACCAATTTTGCTCAGGGCGGGGATCGAACCCACGACCCACGGTTTCGTAGGCAGACTTACTACCAACTAGTAAGTCTACTAGACTAGCCACGAGGCCAGTACAGAAAGAGTCGCTTTCACAGTTTATATGTTTACATTCTGCAGATTGGCTTTCTCAGGGCGTACTTCAATTGAGTTTCGCACAATTTCACTTTATATTAGCAAGCATCTTATATTCCTCGCCCCTTCCTTATTACCTCTCTCACAACACGGCAGGTTCGTTAAGCATTCCTAATTTTTGGTGCAAACTGAAACAGATGCTTGCCGTTAATTTGTTTACGCACAATTTGCGACCCTGTCTCCGAGGAGTTTAATTACGCCTCTTTAATTATTCCCCCGCTCTCTCCTGAGAGCACGGACGAAAAGAGATTTTGGTGATGTATAAGGAAATATTGTTAAAAGCAATATCCTTTAGATATTGTGTATCTAAGGTTTCCCTGAAATTTTCTGTTTTAAATACAGCTTGTAATACCTACGTTAAATGGTAATTGCCATGGTGACAAATAGACTCTCTATTTATTGTTCACAACAAAATGAAACAGATACATTACAAATAATAGTAATCAACAAGAACAAAATTTAAAATTTTGATTAACCCCCGACTACCTCAGATTTGTTATCTGTACAACATTCTACTAGTCAAGCCCTTTCATTTAATACCCATATTAAGGGAGTTGTGAAAAAAGACGTATTTCGCCATTTTGTGGAAGCGGCCATCTTGGATTTTAATTTTGTCATAGTGCAATGTATTCTACTAGTCAAGCCCTTTCGTTTGATACCCATATTGAGGTAGTAGTGAAAAAAAATATAATTTACCATTTTGTGGTGGCAGCCATATTGGATTTGTTTTTTTTATAATGTATAGTATTTTACTTGTCAAGCCCTTTCATTTGATACCCATATTGAGGTAAGTTGTGAAGAAATATTTTGTCCGCCATTTTGTGGCGGCGGCCATTTTGAATCAATATTAACCAAACATAGCTAAGAACATCCGCACGGATATTAACTTTCAAATAAAAAAACCGCATCGAAATCGGTCCATCCGTTTGAGCTCTACGGTGCCACAGACACACACACAGACAGACAGACAGACAGACAGACAGACAGACATCGACGTCAAACTTATAACACCCCTTTTTTTGGTCGGGGGTTAAAAACTAGACATACAATCGGCGGCCTTTTTGGTAGACTATCATTTCCAGCCAACCTTAATATGGAGATGATTTAGACATTTTCCGAAGAAGCGGATTGTGCGATTTCGGACATGGTAGTGAAATGAAAATTACGTATTAACATTAAAAAATAAGTGTACTAATATTAAGTATTAGTATGTATTAGTAAGTATCAGTATGTATGATACATTAATAGGTATGGAAATATTTTTTTTACACAAATACCAAAACATTGGATCATGTTTATTAGTGGAATTTTATTTGCCAGCATTAGTTCATATATTAAAACGGAAAATAGTTAATTATTTGTGGGGTCTCGCAGACCAGGAAACCGGTTACAAAAATGTTGTGTTATTTTGCTCTACCACACCTTAAAATTATTAGTTTACCTAAATGTGTTAATAAAGTATTAGCAAAAATCAATTCATTTCGGAAATTCTCTAAAATGGTTTTAGATCTCTGGATGACACCATAAGCGACCTGTCAAATTTCATTGGTATATTTTAACAATTCAATTTCATAGACCTTTCACTTCAAGCAGTCTTTTTGAATCACTAAATCTCTCAAAGTCTTTCAAAGACCGTAGATCATAAACCACTACGATGGCCAAGCGCGGGGTGGCGCATGACGCACGTCATAATTATAATGAAATATGTATTTTTTTGAACAATCTGTTTCAATCTTCATTATCCTTTCAACCCTCGTTTAGCCCATTCGTGAGAACAGATTTGTATGTAAGTATTATGCATTTAGAAAAATAATCAGAGGTTTAGGCGGGATTCTAACTTCGAGCTCACGATTGTGAAATCACACATTTTAACCACAAGGCCCTCTAACCCTTATGGGTTGGATATGTTAGGTAACGGGCGCACTACAGTGCTAGCTAATGATTTGGAATCTTCAAGTTCCAATTGCTGCATGTCACTGCTATTATTGGCTGGCATGTTGTTTACCATCAGGCACATGTCATGCTCGTCTTGTTTCAGTGAAGCGATTAGTAAACATTACATGAATTTTACGACCTCGGCTGTAAGTGTATTAAGTTTGGTGAATAACGACATACATTATGTTTACCAAATTAGGACATAAAGTGACCTCGTCTTCCAGGCTATGTATACATTGTATGGTAACCGCTGTTTCTATTGAAAGGGGTCATCATACTCAACATTATTTTTTATTACGGCAAGACCACGACTTCGGACCTAAAAACATAATCGGATAAATTTTGAATACATTTTGACGAGTGTGTATGAAAAATTTAATTGATACATAAACAGGGACAAAATAATAACTTTTTAGTATCCTTTGACGTATACTTTCAGTGGAAGAAAGGAACCTACTGGGCATGTAACTGCTAATAAATGTAAAAAAAATATAAATATGCGCGGCAAAACTTTCAAAACCCTTGGCATGAAAATATATACAAAGTATTAAAGCTATGAATCATCGAGATCAGCTTTTATACAAAAACTATCGCATCGGAATCGATCCAGTCGTTTAATAGCAATGGCGTCACAGGTAGACATATCAGACATTCACGTCTAAGAAATAACACATCGCAGATTTAAGTTATGAAACAGCAGATTTTAGTTTTTGTTAACGAGTAATCAAACTCCCTGTGTATGTAGTATACCTCGCTCACCTAGTGCAGGTTGGCGGACGATATGACCCTTCCAAAGAAATTATAATATGTTCTTGGAACTCTTTTCTCTACAATGTTTTCCTTCACTTTGAAAGGTAATGGCGACGATGACAAAGTCGTAAGTAGAGATTTACTACGATAACATGGCCCGCCCCTCCAAATTACTGTTTTAATGTGTGTAGTCACATCCTTACGAAAGAGTTTGTATGTAGTTGTAATTATTCATCTGCAGTCGTCGATATAATTAAAGAAACGAAGATGAGGTATGCTTATAATCTAAAGACAACATAACGTGGCGAAAATTTGTTTGAAAAATTTAAAAATTGAATTGTTAGCGAACGTACACAATTGTCAGCGAACGTACACAACTCCTTGTTGCGACTGAGATAAATCAGGAGACGTCACCTGATTTTGCATCGCCATAGTAGAAGCGCGTTTGCCGCTTCTGCCGTTTTTAAGAGTTCGATGTCTGCAGTAGCAGTACGCACACATGCGTGGTGGTGTGTTGTATATTCTTTCACAAATACTTTCAAACGTTTTGAATTCTGGAGGGGCGAGTCATGTTATCGTAGTAAATCTCTACAGCTGCTCTTGAAAAATACGCACGAGATGCTAGCAGGATTTCAACCAACAACCTCACGATTGTGGAAATTACGTTCTAGTCACTAGACCATCACCGCTTGTCCTATATCTACTGAAATACAACACATACGATAAAATAGCACATTATTCATTTATTTAATTTATAAATCTAAAAGCCAACGCAAGCCACACAATGTTACACTCATATTCTCGATGCAGACATTTCGTCTTCAAAAGCTCAAACTTCATTAAAGCAGTTTGTCGTAAACTTGTAGGCTCCGTCGTGCTGTAAAGTAAAGTTTTCATTCAGCGCGTCTTCAGGCTTGAAACCCAGTTTCCGAGTCCAACTAGGACGGGATGAAGCATTTTCTTATGTAACTTCTTGGTTCTTGGTACAACACACATAGTTAGGGCGAGCATCGTACTGGCTTACTGGAAACTATCCTACTTTTAAATTGGCTATTATTGCGACTAAAAACGTATTTCAATGTGCTAATCTACTTCCAGTTGAAATTTGGAATACACAATAGAACATAGTTTGGAATAGTTTTTTTAGACTTTTTTAGTCTTTTGTCGAAGCGCAGGGAAAAATTACGGACGCGGATTACGCGCGCGGGTAAAACTGCGCGGCGCTGCCGATACTTACGAAGCCTAAATAATTAGTTTAGGTCTATGGGCGGAAAAATAACAAGTAAAGTATAATATAGAACTTAACAAAGAAGTTCAATCAATATAAAGATATGGATGTGGAACTGGAGCAAGATGGAAGAGGGAACGAAATTCATCATTGCGAAATTACAATTCTAACGTAGACTAAGTCGCAGGGCAACTAATACATCATTTAAAACACCAACTTGTGTAGTGAATAACAATGTCATTTGCATTGGTTTTTCCATGTAACTTATTGATTTGTTTACATTTACGTAATTTCTGTAACACCAGTCAGTCAGGTTGCCACAAAAAGAAACTTGGGCGAAATTGTGTTGTTCAAGAAATTTCCTCCGATATACGTAATATGTTTATTTAGTTAAGGCCAGGTAATTCTGTCAAAGTAGGCATTTAACGCTTTTTTGTTCTCGCGACCGTCAGCGACAGCCGAATCGATGCCACAGTGCAGAAATAACATTAAAATATTGGACTATGTAATTTAATTTTTTGTTCAAGATTTGTTTATGTTTGTTTGTTTATGATAAGAGTTTTGTTGCTATATAAACGAAGAAATATTAAATTTATCTATACTCGTAGGTATACAAAACTCAACCTTTTCTTTTGTGGTCACACTATAAGTTGAGAACGGCTTTTAAAATTTCATGCATCTTTTTTAAAATGTTTCCTAATAATTCACAAGTTCGTCAAAAATTTTAAAAAATTTGCTGAAACGTAATGAAAGGCCAGTAAAAATAGACGGTTTTTTGGCCAACTTTGCACTAAATTTCTAATTCAATGTTTCTTTTATAAGGTAAAGACCACTTACTGAGCATAAAATTACAAAATGCTCACAGATCCAGGTAGAGCTTCAAACGCCAATTGAAAAAAACTGTTTTAACCGATATTTTGGAAACTATATATTTTGACAATAATTATAGAAAATAAAATTTTGCATCTTTTGTTGCTAGTAAACTTTTTTTTGTTAAACTTACCGTTTACGATTTATAACCCATTCAATGATACGATTGCTATGATGCCGATAATAGTGGAAGAAAATGATGTTGTCTACGATGGAACTTGTTTCTCTAATAGAAACAAGCACAGTGTACCTCGTAACCCCAAGGTTCGAACCTTCGACAAAAACCCACTCTGGCAATGCGTTTCACAGCTTAGTTGTTCTTATTACAAAAGTGGAGACCAAACTCCTCGTTCAACTCTTCAATCATGATGATGAACGGTGCTGTTTATTCGAGCAACGAGCAATATGATAGAATAACTTTAATATAAAAACCCCGACTACAAAAAAATCTACACGTAAAAAATATTACCTACTATCTAAGGACACTTTGGCGAGCCAGACTAGTCTTAGAATATCTTAGTTACCAAAATCCATCCAGCCGTTTGGAAGATATGTGGAAATAAAAGATTTACAAACATAAAAGATACGCGCGAAAAACATAACCCTTCTTCCATTCCGGTAAAAAGGGACATGTTTATGCTACTGGGAACAGAATTCACATCTTATTATTTTTACATTGTTATCATCAAATTTGACATAATAAATCGTAATCGGTAAGTTCGAAAAAAAAAAGTTTACTGGCAACAAAAGATGGGAAATTTTATTTTCTACAATAATAATAGGCTTTATAATTTTTTCAGAATATCAGCCAAAAACGTTTTTCGAGCTGGCGCTTGATGCTCCACCTGGATTTGTTATTATTTTGTGATTTTATGCTCAGGAAATGATTCTAAACCTTATATAAAAATATGAATCGGAAATTTAGTGCAGAGTTAAATTCTACGAGTAATTTTACTGCCTAAAAGGCTTCTTATCAAATTTGGTCGAGTGTCTAAATTTCTATGAACAATATTAACATTTTCATACAAAAAAAAAAGAAAAAAGAAAAAATTTTGGTGGTGTGACAAACTTGGAAAAGAAATAAAAAAATAAAAATTCTAACAAAACAATACGTGTATCTATGGAAAGGTGTTCAAAATTGTATTGAAGTTCCTAACATTTTTATTCTAAACTGAATAGTTTGCGCGAAAGTCTCTTCCAAAGTGGTAAAATCTGTATGTGAGGACTTTTCTTCCACGTACTAAGTACCTTACTACCAAAGAATTTACCTAAATGGCAGATAAATGCAAGTTAGGTATCATTTATGATACCTTACTTGCATTTATATTAGATTTACGCAGGGATTTCTCCCTCTCATTATTTCCTTATCCCGATCTCTGATTTAACGGACGAATATTTTACCGATGCTTATCTATTTTCCATTGCATCCGCATTGAATTTTTACTGATGTGGTATCGACGTCAGTTTTTGAGACTCCTTATTGGTCTACAACATAAAGTAAACAGCGTACTAATTAGTATCAGCGTCTATTTGTAATTCAAATGAAAACGGTATCAAAAATCAAGATCATAGCGTGCTTCACTAGTAATACCTACTGATATTGTTATACTGTGGCACTATGATCGTAATATTTAAAATTTATCGGTTGTCAAAATTGCAAAATCAAGCACAGGCCCGTCGTCCGTGAGCGCCGAAACGCGACTGATCAGGCTTGCCGAACGGCGCGCTATATATATGGTAGATATTTAAACATAGTGAATAACTTATACTTTTTATCAAGTCAAACTCTGCGAATGCATCTATAACTTTTTAGTGGCTTTCGTTGAGTACAAAAATTTTGTAAAAAAATTCATTAGTTTAGTCATAAACTTGAAACAACTTTTGAAAAGGGGTAACTTTGGGATTTTTCTATCAAGTAAAATTCATTAAATCGTGTTACTGACTGCGAATTGCACTAGATTAGATCCTTAACTAATACATATATTTTTTTCAGAGTTTATTACACTTTTTTTTTTTTTTTTTTTTTTTTTTTTTTTTTATAATAGGTTCGCACTTGACCACCATCTCGCCTGATGTTAAGCGATGATGAGATCTACGATGGAGCGTGCTTACCTAGAAAAACCGATTCACTCTCGATTTGAAGACACCAAGATTGTAACCATCAGGAAAACCCACTCAGGCAACGCATTCCACAACCTAGACGTTCTTATCACAAATGTGGAGTCAAATCTCTTCGTTCGCGTTTTGGAACATCAACCATGAAACGATGCCGCCCTTTTGTGGAACGAGAATTCCGATAGAAGAAAGGGCAAGGTGGTATTAGATCATGCAGATCAGTTGCACACTCTCCGAAGTGTATCCGATAAAAAACCGATAAGCTAGCGATTTTGCGGCGATGATCAAGACTTTGAAGTCTTTTACGCACAAGAGCGTCATTGCCTATGAGTCTTTTGGCACGTCTCTCAATCGATTCCAGAGTCCCCAGCTGATACTTAGCCGATCCATCCCAAAGGTGCGAACAGTACTCCATACAGGAGCGAATCTGTGCTTTGTATAACGTTAGCAACTGTTCAGAGTTGAAGTATCTTCGCACCTTTGAGAGGACACCTAGTTTTTTGGCGGCTAATTTAGCCTTAGACTCAATATATGTGCCAAAGTTGAGCGTCGATGACAGAGAAACGCCCAAAAGCTCGAGATGGTCAGTAACCGGCACGGACACGCCTCGAAAAGTAGGAGCCAGTTGGAACGGACTCCTTTTAGCGGAGAACAAACACGCCTGTGTCTTTCCTTCGTTAAACCTGGCCAAATTGGCATCGCCCCATTTAGAGACTGCCTCAAGGGCCAAGTTCGACCGCTCGATCATATTCTCTCTCAATAGCTGAGTTTGTTGCCCACTGGCTCTTGCGCTAGATATATAACTCTCTACGACTGTGCCCAAAATACCGGGCTTCAACAGATCGTTGATATGTAGCAGGAAGAGCGTCGCAGAGAGTACCGACCCTTGAGGGACTCCGGCATTGATAGCCATTTGATCCGACGAGCAGCCATCAATGACGACTCGTATGGATCGATCCCTCAAGAAGTCCGATATCCACGCAATAAACCCAGGAGACAAACCATAGCCAGAAAGCTTGCTTATAAGGCCATCATGCCAAACCCTGTCGAAAGCCTTCGAGATATCCAGGAGACTGCAAGTGCTTCCCGTGTTTCTCGATAGCTTCACTCCAGATGTGGGTGACATACGCTAGAATATCCCCGGTGGACCGGTTCCGGCGAAACCCGTATTGCCGGTCACTGAGGAGGTCGTTCGATTCTAGGTATGTCAGGAGCCTGTGGTTTAAGACACGTTCCATAGTCTTGCAGAGTATGGACGTGACTGAGATGGGCCTGTAGTTGACAGGGTCAGCACGACTACCTTTTTTGGGCACAGGTTGCACGTTTGCAAGCTTCCACGACTTCGGCACTTGCCCAGTTTGGAGAGAAAATCTAAACAGGCGCGTTAGTACTGGAGACAACTCGGGTGCACAAACCCTCAGTACTATGGCAGGAATTCCGTCCGGGCCACTGGCTTTATTCACATCCAGATTGCGTAGCGCTTTGGTAACCTCCTTTTGGCGAATATGTAATTCAGACATTACAGTCGGACTGCCAGGTGGAGTAGGAGGTATCGCACAACCAGCATCTAGACGGTGGTGCTAGATTCATTCTAGCATTTACACTATTTTAAAGGTCTTAAAGTTGTTTTAAAAATTCAAAATTATGGCCCACACGCCCTTAAGTGATGATTTAAACGACGCCGGTAAGTAGTTTATATAGAACCGTTTTATTTTCTTTTTTTCCAATTCCATTCCTAAATTATTCAGCAAGCGTGGTTACTCGACTCGCACTCACATGCGCTCGGTTATTCAAAGAATCATTAAACCAAGGAGAAGCTGAAAAGGTTTTCCGAACGACGCGTTTATGGTAACGCTTTTCAGTTTGCTTTTACCGTTTTTTTTAAAGGTTAGGTTAGATTGCTCTAAGTAATGTTTGCATTTCTTTGTGGTTTAGGCGTTAACAGATTGGTTGCCAATATATGACAATAGAAACTTAGAACCGTCGGACGCCTTTAAGATAGATGATGAGTCGGTTCGAAAAGTCCCGGGTTACATACATGAATGATACTAGCACGTAGTCGAGACAAAAGGCGTACATAAAAAGAGGCCTAAACTTAGGCACTCCTAACACCCACCTGCCTGACGATTAACGTTGGTGTAGACGGGTTCCAGGGTGGAAGCCGTGAATCAGTAAAAGTAGTCTAGAACTCTCTGGTACTAAATGGGGTGATCATTTGCGAATTGCAGGTGGTAGCGCCTGCAAGCGTAAAGCCAAGGATCGGGCGGGGTGGCGTATTATTGGGGGCATATGTCAAGCAGCGGACAAGTATGGGCGAGTATTGATGACGATGATAACGGTCTGAAAATTATGATGATTAAGAAGTTTTAATCGTCTGTATTAAAGGCTTGTGAATAGACGAACGGACAGAGTAAGCCTAGATTTAACAGTTTTTCTGTTAAAGCTATTTATTATAAACTCATTGTAAATCGGCGTCTGTGGAAAAAATCAGATGTTCTAGGTAATATTGTATTCTACGCTAAGATCCTATACGAGGGTTATATCCCGAGAGTTTCGTTCATCCATCATTAATATCTCTTCGACGACGTCGGTCCCATGAATAGTTAATGAACAAAGGCGCTCTTTTCCAAAAATAGCTCAATAAAACCACCTAAGTTTCTAAAACTGTTTACTATATAACTTTCTTCTGGTGGAGTAACACTTATCGTTTTTGAAGTAAATGGGGAACTCTCGTAAACAAGTCGCCGAGGGATCAACTATCCGGATAAAGTTTCGTTTTATCTATTTTTTACGCGTATACTGGTTGTGTTTTAGGGTACCATGTAAAACACGTGTGCCTATTACTAAGTTTTCGTTGTCTGTGGTTCGTATGTCTAACCTAAATCCCGGCTAAACCATTCAAACCGTACTACACAGTGAAATGATTTATAAAATTTTTAGTGATTCTATTTTTAACGTGTGTCCTGGTTCTGTTGCAGGGTTCCATATGAAATACGTGAAACCTATTACTAAAGCTTTAGTGTTTGTCTGTTCGACCTATTTCAGGCTATATATCATTCAAACTGTTGTAGTCAAATATAGATAGTTTAATAATTTGAGTAGTTCCATAAGATCACCGAACATCAAGGTAATATTAAAAAAATCTAACAAATTATCTTTTCGTCTTTCAAACACCTCTTACTTAAGTTACAATTTCCAACTAATATTATGAGTGTGAAAGTTTTCGTGATAGGATGTTTGTTACTCAATCACGTCGCAATGCTTGAACCAATCGAGTTGCTATTTAGATCTCATACTATAGTCTAGAATAACATACCTACCTATAGGCTAATTCGTTGCTATAAATTACGGTAACGAGCAGTTATCTCGGGTAAAACCGCGGTGGGCTACTAGTGGTACTCGTATCGTAAAACTAAAAAAACGTCACCTTCGGAACTGAACTTTCCACTGAATAAAGTAAAATTCTTTCAATATCGGTTGTAATGGTACGGAACCTCGGCGCGAGAGTTTGACTCGCACTAGATCGGTTTGTTTTTATCCAGGTCGCTTGACATTGCTTTTGCCACGCTCGTGAATTTATGCCCCGAGAAGAAAGCGTCGTGCGTGAGGGATTATGTGGACCGCTTAAAAGCCACATACGTGTGTGAATTTAGTTCATACAGGTGGCTACAGAATCGAGATATTAAGACTTGATCTATCTCGTTTACACAGTAAACTTTAACAGTTATACCTCTGTTTTACTAGAATGCTCCCCGAGATTTTACCATAGTAGTTCCAGACCCGTTATTTTCTCGGAATAAAAAGCTATTTATTTCAGCCTGTATTCTAACAGTGTTCGAAATTACAGCCCGATCCAAACTTTCATATAAATAAGGTACGTACTCGCTACTATAGCATAAAGTTGTAAAGTGTGATAGATGGTCTTAGTATTCTATAACTAGCTGTCCGTCCCGGCTTCACCAGTGTTACGTAATATATAAACTATAGTACTCAGAGGTCACGTACATATCCAAAGTTGAAAGAATTTTTGAAATCGGTCCAGTAGTTCATGATATTAGCGCGTTCAAACAAACCTCTTCAGCATTTTAATATTAGTAGAGGTGCTCTAAACATCTGATGATTTTTAGATGATTGTGAACATCAATGACACGTAAATGTGTTGGTATGTCGATAAAGTAAGAACTTGTAGTAATTAATAATTACATATGGTTCTTCATAATGTTCATTAAACTAAACTCTCATACTACACACAGAATTCATTGCTCTATCTTACCTCCGCGATGTTAAACATCATGTAAAACTTGCTTCCAAATTACTAACAACGATAAATTCACGTCAAGCTTAATGAGTGTATGTGTACTGAAGGTTTTAAGTACTCGTCTCCGCACGAGCACGCCAAGGTCTCGCATCAATCAACCAACTTCAGGGATCCGATAAGGGTGTCATTCAAACAGCGCCCTTCAAATTAGATACACAGGCCTTCGTCAAAACCCTCTCGATGGTATCATGTAATCTGTGCCGGTAATGTCCCGGCTAATATTTGAATACGATTTAGTTCTGAGAGTTATGTAGAATTCTAACTAGATTTTGAAATAGTTTTAGTGCCTTATGAAGTCACAATAGGAATAACAAAATAATGTGTTTAGTAGTAACGTGCGTTACATATAAAATACTGTAAAATTGTTAATGAAAGTAAAAAGTCTCTTTGCCGGTTAAGCCGTAATGTAAGACTCGACTAAATTGCCATCAACTGATTCTCACGTTGTGATTCGCGATGTTGAATGAAGCGAGTAAACGAAACTGAGAAATGGAACATTTCGTCTCCCTTTATATTTTTAGACCGAGCTAAGCTTTGAAAGCATTTTCTGTATTGCCGCTACAGCTTTTCTAGGCTAATATTTCACAATACCATCTGTAATAGCTTATCAGGATCCCGATGGCTATCTATAATTGGATCAATATCGACCGATTCGAAACCCATTATCGGTTTCGTTCAAAATCTTATTTGCTCACGCAGTTCGAGGAGGCTGAAGTCTATTAAATGTTCGTTAACTTTTCTTCCGAGTAATGAGGAAATTGCTGGAGATGGTATTTCGATCTATTTCTAAAAGACTATTCTTAATCAAGGGTTCTGTAATTTTTATAGAGATTTACCAACTTGTTTGAAGGTTTTAAACTTTCTCTACAAAAAAGTATCGCCACACGATCTTCCTTTTGTGAATCTAAGTAATAAATAAATGTAATAATACCTACCAGATATGTTTATGGTATTTATGTCCGAAATCTGCGTACCTACTATATAAACAAAAATAACCAAATACCCTAATGGCTGAATTAAGCTATTTATTAAATCTGATTATAACGACAGCATCAGACAGAGAAAAGTAATCAACATCCTCTTTATGCTTTCATTCATTCAAGTGGTAGTATACTACGAGTAAGCACATACATACATTAGTATATACCCTTACATTTATAATATTAGTTTGATTGAGCTCCGAAACGTCCAGCTGCAAGGTTATGATCGTCAATGAATCATAACGGTCGGTCGGCTTCATTCATTCGTTCACGTAGTCACTCGCTCGGAAGCGCCGCTGGAGACGATTGAATAGCTATTAGCTTTTCTCCCACGCCAGGCTTCTCTTGAGTTATTTATGTTCTGAGAGATGAAAATTGAAGGAACGATCGAGCTTGAAACGTTTTTTTTTTTCAGAATAACTTTAACGTTATAGGTAGATAATTTTTGTATTTTTCTGTGTCTAATGTTCGTTTCATTATTTATTCGTTATAGACGTTTTAATTTCGTTTTTTGATAGTCTGTCCAAGAAATTGTTAGAAATTAAAAACATAGTAATAATAAAACATTCCAATGCCTGAATCTGATTTCTGAAGGACAACCTAACTTCACAAACTACGTTCACAAATAAGCCAACAGAGAAGTTACTTACTGCATTTTATCAAGTTATTTAATGTTTAATTGTCTATTTATCAATTTGAATTATTGTAATAGACTGCAGGGTTGCAACCCCCCAACTGCACTCAGTTGGACAGCTTACAAGTGACGGCATAGTTCTGAATCTTATTACTTTATACCCTTCTATCGTCCTACATAGGTTCATTTGACCCATAAATTTTGTTCACGGGCCTGTAGACTATAATTGATTGTGTTTCTCTTTTCCATTTCGTTTTATTATATTTCTATGCGACGTTTGTTTCATGAATTATTAATCTTTCATTTTAATGTACCTGACGACGTAAGTGTTTGGTATCTTTGGTGTCCTTCCGTTATGTTAACTTTATATCAAAGATCATTTTAATCATGTAGTTTTCAATTACGTCCATTTTACGCTTGACTGCCATATAATGCTTTAGAAAAATTTGAATGTCAATGGTTCAAACGTGACTGACTGCTCATTAGCAGCTTCTATCTGTACCTATATATAATAGCTCAACAAATCATAACGTAAATCCTTCTCATTTAAATGTATAAGGTAAATCCTGAAATTACGAAACGGTTATAAATATGCGATGTAAAAACAGCGCCTAATGTATCAAGTATACGGGCGAGGAGCGAATATTAAAATTCCTCAACATTTCTCTGCGAGGAGGTATGAAGTTATGAGAAGATTAAAGTTTTCATTTTTGCTATAAATCTACCGGATTTTAGGCGGATATCGTGTCTAATTCATTATTTTATTTACATACGAGGGAGAATTTGGTTCTAGTAATAATCGATATATTTTATTTGGAGAAGCTGTACAAAAACAAGATAGAACCTGTTCCATTATAAAATAAAAACAAAATATTTATTTGTGGTCTATTTTAGCTACTCGTAAAATAAAAGTAGAAAAATATAGTGGGTGTTAGTGTCGTGATCTCATAATACCATTTTGGACTTTTTTATTCGGTATATCGTGAAATTACTGTCGTAAATTAAGCAAATTTCTAGATAGTTTTTGAATATTTTATAACGATGTAAAAAGCTGATGTAAAATGCTAATAAGTAATTAAATACCTGTCGTGGTGACATTGACCTTTCTCCAGATGAAAGGTGACCGATGACGTCACGTCAAATAAACTATTTTCACAAAATGTCTGTTTGTTTGTACATAAGTAAGTACTCAAATGTCATACAAGAGTCCAGTACAGTACGAGCTTAATAAGCTAAAAGGCTTTGAAAAGTTAAGCATTTGTTCTACAAATCCGGGCACAAGTTTCCAATTTGCTGTGGGGAACGTTACACACTGAGTTGAAGTCTAGTTTGTACTCGAGAGTTACCAAGATTTTCTAGCTTTATAATGGGTTAAGTGGATTTTCTAAAACTATGAAGTAATAATAAATGGATACGGGAAGATACACTGATCTAAAACAGTAAACCAAGGGGCATTTGCAATCATAATACTTTTTATGTTCGTATACAAATACGCTCGTTGTTAGTTCGTAAAATTCTGCTGTTGGGAGTCGTCAGTTGCAAATTCTAGGCCACCAAACTTTCGATTGTCGTATTAAATTATATACTTACATTTTGCCCTAAAACTAAAACTGTCTTAGCTTTGATATTGGTCTCTCTTTTTTTTCACTTGAAATGATAGAGATAGCAATAGCAAAGCCATAGCCGATTTAGTTAGGCGGTAGAAGGGCAGGTTTGCACCTACGTGTTGGGGTATCTTATGAGAGGCATGTGACAAGTTTTCACCTTGCTTCAAATACCTACCTAAAAATTGATTTAGAACACATCCGTCAGATTCCTGTTTCGTCAGGTCACTTCTTTTTTCCGTATAGGTCAGAATTTTGAAACTGGTGACGAAACAGGAATTCTCGCGATTCCTTTTGCGACAGATTCCGCTTTCGTCAGATTCCGCTTTCGTCAGGTATTATTTTTCTTTACTTCCATATCTTAGGAATTTACATATCTCGTGGATGCTCATCAAACCCGCAGAACTTAGAGCCTCTGCAGTTGCGTAGAGACGTGGCCTCATTGGCAGTATTTTATCGCCTCTATCATGGCGAGTGTTCCGAGGAGCTCTTCGATCTGATCCCTCCTTCTCCCTTCCTATCCCGAACAACACGTGCTGGACTTGTATATGTACAGGATTCTTTACTTGAATTTTCATTACTTTATACTTGTTAAAAATCGAAACCTTTTTCACATTTAAGCCCTTTCGCGTTTCAAAATTAGGTCATTTTGCGTCTAGGGGCTTTTTATTATTTTGTGAACAGTATAGGTGTAGGTACCTTTTTATGTTTAAGTTGTTATGTACATTAACATATATTTTTTAAAATGTTACTGATTATGGCTTATTACTATCACTAAAATTAACTTTAATGTCAGATTCCACATTGGTCATTCCTGACGAAACTGTACGGATTTTACAAAAAAAACTATTCTGACGAAAGTGGAATCTGACGGATGTGTTCTAAAACGCTAATTCATAGCCATTTTAGTTAGGCGTTAGACCCCTCAAACCGTAACTCTCAAAACGGGATAAGATAATGATCAAGATTATGATGTATAGACGTTTATAGCAGTGCGATGTTACCCTGGAGAGTAAATGTAGGTAAATTGTTTCGCTCCACGGGCTGGAGGAAGGATTTGCGGTCGTCTAGTTGACTATATTTGGAAGATCCTTGGCCAACATGGCGGCGAAGGTCAACCGAACAACTCACTTAATTAGTTTTATGGTGAACAATGATCCTGCGGTTTCTGTTTAAACGAGATAGGGAACAAAGTTAAGCAGTTTGCCTTGCAAAAGTTATTCAACGTTGATATTGTACATAGCTTTTGGAAAATAATTTTGCTTTAGTTGGATATAGTTAAACATTAAACAGAACGTCAATTGTTCTCAGATGACATAACTAAAATATATATAAATACTTCACTTTTTATGTGAATAACAAAGAAAAATAGGCCACTATACCTTTATACTGCTGGGACTTGAAACTTCCCTCGCAACGAGAGCGTCGCCGTAATCTACCTTTACTTAGTTTGGCAAATGACACATGTACTGAAAGATATCTGTTTTGAAACTTGCTGGTTTTAGCGATATTTATTATTAAATCTTCATAGATCCAGGTGGCAATTAAAACTACGAAATCAGTCGTTCTCTACAAAACTAATGTTATAGGATTCCAACTTTTCAACGGTAAAATACTGCTTTATTTTGCTTATAAGTAAAATCTAATCTAATAATTAAAACAGAATTTAACTTGCTTAAATAACATCACATCATATTTTATATACTTTAATCCCTCTCATATAATCCACCGAATCCAAAATAAAACTGTTATCTAACAGTCTACCACACGCAGACGAAATTAAATGCCGTCCACACTAGACTATTAACATACTTTTTAAAATTATCATCTACTTAAGATTATCGTGGGTATAAGCTTAACAGTTACTAATTACCGCTAAGTTATTAACTAATAAAGATTAATGTTATTTTTTTATTATGGTGTTTAGTATAGTTAAGTTGATTAAAATTAAAACATATTTTTCTATTAGGCTGCTCGAAACTCGACGTTCTACAGACCCGATCGAAACGTTTTGACGCCTTTCTCATCGTTTTAGAACACATCCGTCAGATTCCACTTTCGTCAGATTAGTTATTTTTTGTAAAATCCGTTCAGTTTCGTCAGGAATGACCAATGTGGAGTCCCTCCAATTACTCTTTCGTCAGTTTTCAGTTTCGTCAGGAATGACCAATGACCAATGTGGAATCTGACGTAAGGGTCCCTTTTGTCAGGCTCCACTTTCGCCATAATTAATAATAGTAATCGTAATAAGCCATAATCAGTAACATTTTAAAAATATACTTTAACGTACATAACAGCTTAAACATTGTTTGGAGTAGTAGGTACTCCGGTTGAACTGTAGAACTCGATAGCCATAGACAAATAATACAACGTATCAAGTGAACTAGTGTTTATTCTGTGATCTAATTTGATCTTTGAACTTCCTTCGATCTTTCTCATAAAAACTTACAACATGCAATGGGTCACTGATAGGGAGGGATCAGATCGAAGAGCTCCTCGGAACACTCGCCATGATAGAGGCGATAAAATACTGCCAATGAGGCCACGTCTCTACGCAACTACAGAGGCTCTAAGTTCTGCCGGTTTGAGCATCCACGAGATATGTAAATTCCTAAGATATGGAATAAAGAAAAATAATATCTGACGAAAGCGGAATCTGACGAAAGCGGAATCTGTCGCAAGAGGAATCGCGAGAATTCCTGTTTCGTCACCAGTTTAAAAATTCTGACCTATACGGAAAAAAGAAGTGACCTGACGAAACAGGAATCTGACGGATGTGTTCTAAATCGAATTAGCTATTGGTCTCTCTTTAATATAAAGAGTTAACAATTGCAAAATCAAGACATTTTGAGTTAGGAGAAAAGTGGAAATCGTACTATCAGTTAGCGTCGAATACTAGAGAGTATGGTTATGTAAGAACTAGATGTCCGCCCCGGCTTCGTGGTACATTATATAGCACTCATCAGGATCCCGTGCATATCCAACGGTGAAAGAATGACTGAAATCGGTTCAGTCATTCCTGAGAATATCACTTTCAAACAAAACACCTCTCACCTGCTACGCCACCTGTCGGAAATCGGTCGTACCAACTCAGATTTAGAAACAAATTTGATTAGCAAAGGTGAGGTAAGTAATCTATGGCAAAGGTTAATATTGAATGACGCAATCTTGACACATGCTGTCATGTGTCATGTCAAAGCACGAAACGTACGAAAACTCTCAAAAAGGAATATTTTTTCTCGATTTTGTTACATTCTTGATTCATGCTCCGCTTCTATTAATAGTATCGTTATGTTCTATAGCCTATAGCCTTCCTCGATAAATGGATTATCCAATAGAAAAATAATCTTTCAATTCGGACCAATACTTCCCGAGATCCTAGCGTTCAAACAAACAAACAAACGAACTCTTCAGCTTTAAAATATTAGTATAGATAATTTATCTTTTGTGTTTTTGTAGTACGCTTCACACAAACTGTCTTAGCGACGAACTACACCATCTTAGAGGAATTTGTTGGAGAATTACAATTACAAAAACTACCAAGAAAATAATAATAAAAAACGTAATATTAAATGCCTGCTAAAAGAAATCTTGTAATTCTTCACATGATTATGTAGTACTGCCGAGTGCGGTATGGTCTCTTACTCTGGGGTAGTTCAATTAATCTTATTCACGCCGCCTGCCCACATTTGGCATCGGTCGAATATACTGCCCATCCTGCTCGTACTGGCACTTCCGCCGGAATCGTTCTGGATTGCTCACTAGGATATTCGGTCGTCCGTCACCTTGGCTTGTTTGTTTTGCAATTATTTGTTTTCGTTCTACGACTTTCAAAGTTCATCCGTGTCATTGTTCAAAAGTTATTTTCGTTCTGTGTTTGGTTTGAAAACTCCAAGTTCTTGTTCGAGCTATAAAATATTCTAATTAGCTCATTTCTCGTACTATTGTCAGCTTAGGTTATACAGGGGTTTCGGTGCTAAACACATGTAAAACTCACTAGTTATAATTAAGCTCATCGTTATGATTAATCTGTCTTCTGAGCATGCATGCTATAATTTAACAGCCGTAAATCTTGTCCGCACTCTATATTACTTGGTACGGTAAAGTCCATCGTAAGTCTATTCAGTACAGAAATAAAAACATATTAAAATTAATAAATAAGTAAATGCTATCTTATGACAGTTTCATAAAATAACCCTAATTTGGCTAATTTTATCATTTGCTTTTACTATAAAAATTCTGGAAAACATTTTACAGGTCCACCTTCATTGTCGTTGTATCTTCAAAGACAGTTTCACAATGAATCGCCTCCAAACCATTAAATATTCACAACCTCAACGCACATATATTATGCGAGTTAATGGTTAATGTCTTGGCCCGTTCCTGCCAAAATTTGTAACATGTACCCTCCTAATGAACTCCCCGCCGGTTAATTTATGTTCAAATTAACTTACATTATTGTTTACACTTTACTGAGCGTGAAAACAAACAGCTGTACACTGAGCCCTGAACTCTATCTTAATTGAATATTGGAGGTAGTGTCCGGAAATATTTGAGTCGTACGGAATTAGGGGAGCCCGGATGCCGCAAGTCTATGCCTGCTCGGGAACTTCTAAATATAAATTTTCGCGCGAAATAATTCATAGTTTGCTTGTCACAAGAACGTACTTAATTGAATGCTTCATTGAAATTAATGGATCTTCAGACAACTACTTACGTAAACTTGACCATACATTTGAGACATTTGGAAATATCAAAAAAATATTTTCTTAGAGAAAGAACTCGTTATTATTTTTTCGCGACGTAATACAAATATATGTATGTATATTCAACATCTGTGTCCAGTATTTAGGGTGTATAAAGATGTTTATTTAGGGTGGTTTTATAAATCAATCCGATGTATGCTTATGTTTAATGTTCAAAAATTACATGTACTGAAAAGTTATGAAATGTTTGCTAAAGTTACAAAATATGTTTATCGATCGAATTAATCTGAACCTTAAGTTTAACTTGTCTATTTGCTGGAGCTTAAGACATACGTCAGTGACTGTTGGTCGGTCGGAAATTGTGTCGGTGTACTAACACTCATTTTTATTTAAAGTACGACCATGGTGATATGACATTTGATGTTTGAAAATTTATAAATACACAAGAAAATACGTTAAAATATCTTTCTGACACATATCTTTATGTATATTTGCCCTTTTAATTTCAACGGTTGGCAATCAGATCAATGAACAAGCTTGTGAAATGCATTTATGTTTTAGAACCAATTTCCTTTCGGTCCCCGTTTCCAGTCGGGTGGACGCGCTGAAATTATCGGAAAACAGACAGCTATTTGAAAAGCTTCCCTATTGGAAGCATAGTTTGTGCAGTGGTCTATAAAAGAGCGCTGCAACTTTCCTAGCTTATTAAAAACTCTGGAGAAATCTGTCCTGTAGCTATTGAAATATAGCTGAAACCAATGTTATGCAGTCTACATAATTATAATTTGTTGAGAATTTATGATTTGTATGATGAAGATTAAACTTTAGTTAAAGGAAAATTACCTACAATTCCATTATTATCACCTGTAGTACCTATTTATTCTATGGCATGTCACCATGTCAAATTGTGAATTCGTGAAATTATTATGTCATCATCACCATCAACAGCCCCATAAAAGGTCCCACTGCCGGGACTCGGGGCCGCCTCTCGCAAGGAGAGAGTTAAGGTCATAATCCACCATGCTGGCCCAGTGCGGGTTGCTGGATGACACATGACTTCGAAAGATTCTAGATGCATGTCGGTTTCCTCACGATGTTTTCCTTCACCGTTTTAAGTTAGCGGCATTACGCACATGACTTCGAATAGACAATGGTGTGTGTGCGGTTTGAACCCGGGGTCTCCGGATCGGCAGGAGCCGTTCTAACGAATAGACCAGCCGTAACTTTAAGCCGAAATTATTATGTACCGTCGTTAAATTACTAATATTAATTAATATTCTTTATTTCATAAACTGGCAGTTATGAGAATTTTATGGTGGAATATGTATCACACATATACATATGTACATGTACTCTACCTGCGCCCCGTGGTGTATCCCACGATTTAACAGTCTTTACTACTTATGTAATTTTATTGTACGAACAAGTTTAGTAAACATTCTTGAGTATTCACGAAATCCACTAAGTTTGACCGGGTAAAAAGTAGCCCTACAAAGATATTTGGGGACATCCATACAAACCAATAAAACTTATGCCTTGATTAAGTTCACTTCGGATGCATTAACTATGATTTGTGTTTTGATGTTTACAAATATTTAAAAATCTTATCATCGCCACATATACATACATCAACAATGTTCTAACTGCTTCGATAAAATGTTCTAAGTCTACGTAGTAATGCGTCTATTCTATGGTAGTAAGTAAGTAGTAGTTATAACCGTTAGAAAACTCCGATACGGCTGCTCTATTTAATTAATTTACTAAACGAATTACAAACATTTGTTCACCATCCGAGTCGTTCATAAAACAGACATGAATCACGTTTCCCGTAACTTGCATTCAGTAACTTTATCCAACACTGTTACGCCAATACGAACGCTTCCAATTAAACTGTGTTTGATTTGCGCCAATTGCTTTGCGCCAAAGGCTTCATTGGTATTTGATTTGATTCCTTTTTAGAGCTGTGTAAACTATCATTTGAATTCTAGAAACTACAACATAATGAACACAAAGACGTAGAGTAAATAGCGTTTTGTATTCTTGATGTTACTGATTGAAATTTTATTTTAATGACATGTTATTAGTTATTGTAAGTTACGACGATTTTATAGTTTTAATTTAAATGTTGTCTTTAAAGTATAACTGGAATAAGTAAGTATGTATCGTACAAATTCGGAATTATCGGAAATACATAAATATTTACATTAGCATCATTAAAGATGGTGTGTGTTTCTTGTTATGGCCTAGTTTTACTACCTTGAAACCGCGAAGAATTTCAGCTGTCCTGTTTATTGTTGTCGAATCCAAAGGCTATTTTTGTAAGGCGTAGATAATTTACATCTACTATTAACCACCAGTGTTAATACCACCACTATACGTACATATACTAAGTACGTATAGTGTTGGCACAAACACCTTACGCCGAAAGCACGGGTAGCATCTTTCTTACCTTGTCGCTCTTGTGGAAGTATCATACTTTTGTCGCAGCACATCACTCTATTGCCATAGAAAGTATGCTCGTCCTCTGCTTACTAATCTCTAAACGTAGTATAGGTGAACTCTTTGGTTGCAATTGTTAAAATACAGCCCCTATTTTTAAATCCTCCTCTACGTAAATTTCTGTACTATTTTACTTAAATAACTAGACTGTACTCATTCATATTCAACGCAAATGGATTAAAATTACAACGATCCTATGTAAATCTATTATTTCCATCACTCTTAATCTAGATAACAAAGTAAGTTTTGTCTGTATTTATTCAGTTGAGAAGTTTTCATGATATAATAACGTATATACCCTTTGTAGAATTTCAGTTTTATTAGAAAACGTGATGGACACGAGCCAATTATGTTGTCAAACTTTATTGTGAACATGACTACGGTATTTAATTACTTATATGACGAAAAAACAATTTTGTTAGGGACTATTCAAATTTCGCTGAGCATTCAGTAACCATACCCCTTCTCATAACCGTGGACAAGCGGCGCCCCTATCAAATATTTGACAGTCACTATTATACGCACGATACGATACGAGCACGATAGTTCAAACTTTTTGTCTCCAGATTTGAGTACCTACTGGTTTTAGTGCTACGTATGGACCACTGTCGAGTTAGCGAAAATCGCCGGTTTTCGCAAGTGCATTCTCGTGTTTTCTCTCTTAACAGAGTAAGTTCACTTAATAACAATTTGTTGAAATTGATGGAACGACGGGCGGGTTCTGGGCTGAAGCAGCTGAGATATAAGTACCCTAGCGAATATTGTGTGTGATTAAACATGAACGTATAATGTTATACAGACTAGCTTCTTTTTGTATGTTCTTATTTTAACTTAAAAAATTACCAGTTAAAAACTCTAGTTAACGCTTCGTAATCCTTTTATTTTATAACTAGATATCCGCCCTGGCTTCGCCCGTGGTACATTATATATGTAGATACATCGGGACATATCCAACGGTGAATGAATGACTGAAATCGGTTCAGTCATTCCTGATAATATCGCTTTCAAACAAAAAACCTCTTCAGCTACCTGCTACCCCACCTATAGGAAATTGGTCGTACCAACTCAGATTTAGAAACAAATTTGATTAGCAAAGGTTCAAATTCAAAATTTTCAAATTCAAAAAGTTCAAAATTCAATGACGCAATCTTGGACATTGGCGAAATTACGGTGACATTACCGAGTGGAAGCCAAAATAAAAATTTTAAGTTGAAGTTGACGTAATCTTAGACACATGCTGTCATGTCAAAGCACGCTACGAAAACTCTCAAAGAGGAATATTTTCCCCGCGTTTTTGTTACATTCTTGATTCATACTCCGCTTCTATTGATAGTAGCGTTATGTTCTATATGTAGCCTATAGCCTTCCTCGATAAAAGGACTATCCAATAGAAAAATAATCTTTCAATTCGGACCAGGATCCTAGTGTTCAAACAAACAAACTCTTCAGCTTTGTAATATTAGTAAAGATTAATGTGTCTGCCTTGAGTCGAAATCATTTTATACTTAGTCGCAACCACAATAAAGTGTTAAGTAATTCTCACAAACAGATACAAAAAGATCCAGCAAGGATAAGGATACATTCTTATTTAAAATTAATATTCATTATTAATATTGGTACCTATTGATAAAATGTTTGAAACGTAAATAAATGTTACCAGCTTCTATTCTCTACAGCCACAACAGGTCTCTATTTAGCCCATCAAATTAATCTACCGCAGACTCCCAATATTAATAATTCTCATTCAGTGAAATCCATTACGTGTCGAAATCCGACGGTCCGCGGCTCTTGCCAAAACAGCCTGAATATTCATACGCTATAACTGTTCCCTGCGCTACCGACGAGTCCGAGCACATCCAAATCACTTTATATTCATGTAAAACGGTTTTTGGACGCTTTTTTTCCGACCATATACATGACATTTCATACATTTATCGCCACTTTTTGAAACATATACCCAGAAAAGAACACGTAAAATGACGCAAATTATATTTCTTCCAAGTTTATGCATGTTCTAGAGAGCGGAAAACCTTTCAATAGATTGTAGACATGAAACTTTTCTCATAACAGGAGTAGCCTTTGAGAGGACGAAGAATTCCTTTTTCAGATCTGTCCCTCGAGTTTTCCACGTAACTGACTTGACCTTTGATGCGGAATTCTTCATCTTTAATTGTAATTTTTTTAAGGCTGGAACTTTAAAACGGTCACAGAAAAGAATATCTTTCAGTCGAGGAGTGACGAATTAAAACATCACGTCTCGTTTACTTATTACATCACGGTGCACGTGTAATTTACCTTCTGGCGTCATAAAAACGAATCATTTTACCGAGCGTGTCGAAGAGGTTCTCCTCTAAGATACTTCAGTATCATAAATCGCGTAGAATAATCTTGACTTTAATGAAATTCCGTGGCTCCCTGTGTTGGTTTAATCTCTTAGTTAATTCTAAGCACGCTGAGGACCAACACTTTGTTGTCACTCCACAATGGGTTCAACTCCCTGTTTTATTCTCTCGCCGGTTTTGCTTATTATCCAGCAATTAGCGATTCGAGCCGCGGTTTGTGGAACTGTGCTTACTTTGTGGACCGTTGAACAAAGCGTTCGATAGCTGCGCCGGGTCACTCCCTTTGTCACTGAAAATATGTCAACGTTAACTGAAAGTTAGTGTTCAGAGCGTATATTTTAGTGTAAATGGGAAACTGCCTCTGTATAAAAACTGTGGCTGTCGCTCTGCGTGCTCTGCTTACCCCTTGGTATACGATATAAATATTTGCGACCCAGACTGACAAAGTCTATAAGATTTGGCCGAATCGAAGTCTAGTAATCTCCACTTAAACCCAGCAAAAAAGACATGATTTTTTTTTTTAAAAGAAAGGTGTATAATTTAATTTTGCTTTTAAACATTTCTAAATTTGTCTGGACGACAGATAGCGATGACAAAACCCGGGGCTGTTTAAAGGTTAATTATTTGATTAGAACCTAAAGTGGTAACTCATGGTAACTCTTGCATTTGCAACATTGATTTTATCGCACATATTGAGCTCTAGTTTCCTTTGTTTTGAGAATACATTGTTGAATTGTGCTCTTAACAGCCTGCAGGAAGGCTATGAAGGATTGGGCATGGTAGGCCAGTGTCGTTTGTGACGATAAGCCTTTGAGTTCACTCACATTTGTTTACAGATGCTCTTTGTGACACGTCTAGTCAATCACACATACACTACCACAGTCCACAGAAGCCTTATCCTTCGGACTTTGTTAACCTTTGCACAAAGATACGGTTTACAAAGTCCTATCTTTCGTATCAAAAAACCTCGCAATAATACCGTGCTGAAAGAGCCACAAAAACTACAAAATCGAATGCGTATAAAATCCTACTAATATTAGAAATGTCAATGTTTGGTGGTTGGATATTTGGATGTTTGTTGCTCAATCACGTTGTAACGTCTGAACTCTAAACAGATCTAGTTGAAATTTCGAACACAGTTAGATTATAATCTGGAAGAACACATAGGCTACTTTTTATACTGGAAAAATTACGGGAACGGGAGTAAAACTGCAGAGCGCTGCTAGTATACTATAAGTGCTACATAGTTTCTATTATATGCATATTATTATTAACAGAGCGTGAGTTTAAATTGACTAGTTTAGTATCGACAGAACGGACCAGCCAGCTGTAAATTTAATGGCGCAACAAGCGATAGAATCTCACTGAACGGCTCTGCAACATGCTGTGAACGACTCGTTATTGGAAAATTGTACTGTGAGAACTAAGAATACCCGTGTTGGTTTTAATAGGAGCTAGTTTTCTTGCCTTGGGCAGACGCGGCTACTTTGTATTCAGAAGGGAATATTACTTTTTTCACCATTTACGAGTATAATATATAAGATAAATATTTACGAGTACGTTCTGTTCGGTATTGACAAGTAGTAGTAGTAAGTTGTCAGCTTACTTGTTTAAAGCACGATTTCTGGGCGATCTTGTCTATGGTATCGGCAAATAAAATTAATTATACTTTTCATTTGCGAGTATACATTAGTAGTACTTTGAAATTATTTGAGTTTGAGCAGCTAGCGAAGATACAATAATCCAGTCGTTAAATCCACGCCTGTGCCAGAGAATATTACAGTAATATGTGTACATTTTATGCTAACTTTATTGCTTGGTCTTATAGCCTGAACACGACGTGATACGTTCCTACGCACACTTGGCGTGTTGCCATGTAAAATGCAGAAAACTCCCAGATATTACTTCCTGGGTACTCTCTTCAGGCTTCACTGAATTTTGGACAGAATACTGCTTGTAGCAGACTTGTTGGAGCTAATCCAAGTTTTAAAACCACATAATGTGACAACGGATTGTTATGTTTTGAAATGAGACGTTAATTCTGTCGTTCATGTTGATGCTAATGCAGATAATGTAATTGTAGTTCATATTACAGATAAAGAACACTTTATTGTGATTGTGACACAGACAAACAGAAATATTGCTGTAAAACACTTGTGGCTGACAACCTTATTGCTAAAAACAATCTCTTTTAGGCTACCAGCATAAAAAAATTGGTTGCCTGTAAAGTCGGTATACGGGCGAAAGTTTTACGTGACAACGACTTTGAGTGGTAAAATAATTTTACGGAAGGGACGCGTGCCTTTCACTTTTTATGTCTGTCTCTCTCGCTCTTAGGCGGGCTAACCATGCCCGAGTGGAAGGGACGCGTGCCTCTCACTCGCTCTCGTTGTGAGCGCATAACGTGAGCGGAGCGTAACGCAGTTTCTTGAAGTGTCACCCGGCAAACCAATTTATAAGACGTTGTCACGTCAAAAAAATATAAGCGCTTAAGCGGGAATAAAAATTACATGTATTTCTAAAATAGTTTACCTATTTATTTAGTTAATAGTAAACAATTATCAAATTGTAGGAAACATACCATAGATGCTTTAAAAGTATTTTCGTAGTTTTTGAAATCTTTATGTCGTCTAACTACTACCAGCTCGCACAAATATTTTGATATAAGAGATTAATGAATGAAGTTGGAAAAATGAGGAAACATTTTTTGGAAATAAGAAAATAGTTATTGTCATGTAACTTATTCGACAAACAGTGTAGCGCGTGATACTTTATGTGTTCCATAAAGCTGTTTGGTGTACATAACTTGATGTATCATCATTGGTGTTGGCGACCGACCTATGGAATTATGTAGGTTATTAATTCACATTTCATTATTGGAAACTCTAATATCCCTAACTTAAATGGAACTTTTTAGAAAAAGTTGTTATAAGTATATCATTTTTTGAATGTAAACATTACAACCCACAAAAGGAAAATTCGTCAAATGAAAATCTCTTCCATGAAGTCGGCTAAAAATAAAAATCTTATCTTTTAACTCTTTATTGAACTTAATGTAAAAACAAACAATAGTTACTTAAAACAAAACAAAATAAAGTAGCAATTGGCGACCTTATCACTAAAAGCGAAGCGACATCTCTTCCAGGCAACCATAATCTTATCTTAATAACATGAATGAATATAAGTGTGGTTTTAAAACGAAACTCATCAAACTTAAATAAAAATAAGATAAAACAAAGTTCATGCTTGAATTTTTTTGTTGAAGAGTAATAAAACTAACGACCAGCAATCGCTCTTGTTTAACTCCGCGACCTCGGGGACTCTTTAATTGCTAACGATGAAAGAAAGGGAATGAAGCACTTTAATGATTTTCCGTTCAGACGACACTTTATTACCCCTTTAGTTTTCCAGTTAACTCTAGCAATTAATTACGTATTTCCTACGCCCTGGTAACACAACTCCCTCGTGTAATGTGGTAAAGGTTATGTCATGACTTTGAGCTTTCCTAATGATATTTCATATGTACTATGTTTCAGTAGGATTTCCTACACTTTTTTAACAAGTACATTTGTATATTAACATCTTATAACGAAGTTCCCTGCCGCGCTATACGAGGAGCTAGACTGTAAAAACGTGTACAATACTTTTTTCTCCAAAACTTCTTGCTGTAGTATCCCTTTGACAAAACATTGATTTTGGATAATTTATGCTCACAATTAACGTAACTTCTTTTTTGTGTGTTAAACTATGTTTTTTGAAATGCCTTTAAAAAGATTAATATAGTGGGCAAAAACTAAATAGTCAAAAAATTTGGCTCTACGTACTGAATAAGTGGAATATATTTGTTAATTGGTACTCGCGAAAATAAATAAATTTACAAAAATGTAATATGTAGGGTAGCAAAAATATGTATAATAAGTATGTATTTAAAACTATATAAGTTAGTAATTATATCAGCTGTCTGGCCGCCATAGTACAAGCTTTGCTTCGTTTGGGGTCAGTAGGTGCAGTGTGAATTGTCCACCAATAAAAAAAAAAAGTAAAGACATATTTTAATAAAGATGTAATCATGGTATTTAATCTAAGAATATAGCGATGAAGCTCATCATATAGAGTAGTAATATTCGCAAATGCCCCTAGCCCCTATTGTCAAGGGAGCGGTGGACCTTTTTGCAGAGCCAGGTAAAGCAATACCGTAAGCCTCCCCGTGGGAGATTGAAACAGAAAAATAAACCTCGTTTCCTGTGGCCCATTTCAAAGTTTTGAAGTTGCTTCATCTACAGTTTGAATAACTTGAAAAGATTCCATTTAAATTATTGTAAGCTACGAATGTCATAAAAATGTATGAATATCAAAGGATGTTTGTGTTCTGTTGACTATATATCTAATAGACCTGAATGGATATTAGATAGATATTAGAACACAATAGATAGAAATAATGTAAATAGACGCAAGGTCGAGATGATGGAAAAGTAGGTAATACTTTATGTCAATGAGTACCTACACTTACTGGGCTAGGTATTATCTTTCGATAAAAAGTAAGACAAGGAGTAAAGACTAATAAGATTTAAAAAGTAAAGCTACATTTTTCTACATTAGTCCTCCAAATATGTACTACTACAAATAGAGGACAAAGTATGATACAAATGATCTTTGCAAAATAAAACCACAATTACAATACTAATGAAAGTCGCAAAAAATATTCACTCAAATAGAAAGTTTTAGTTAACCAATTTATGGACCATTATGCACGGGCTCTCCACCCTTAGTGTAAGTCACGTAGCTATAAACACTGGTTAGATATAACTAGTATTTATGGGGCTTCTGAGCCGACCACGATGAAAACGTATCACGTATTAATATTGTTCTTAAGCTCATTTGATTGAACGGAGCGGCTAAATAATGCCTCCAGGGATTTTGTTTTCAAGCCCAACCAACTTTTATCCTTACTCGCTAAAGATATAAGGTTTATGTTACAACGCTTTAAAATGCTAAATTCTGTTGTTTTATCCTTCAGTATAAAATGGACGTATGCAAAGGAATGTTGGGTGAACAAGCGCCGAGCTTGTGTTGTAAACTACCTAGAGCTAGGTATCAAACTGAAAGTTGCCCGCCTCGGTTTCCACGGCGGCTTATTACTAAACTCTCTCCATAAATATTCAGTACTTGGGGAAAAAGAACTTGAAAAAAGAACGCGGTCGGTTGGATTCGAACACGGACCTACCATATTTCAACCACCCATCTTCCCGACTGAGCTAATATACTGTCGCGCGCCGTCGCGAAATTTATCATCGCATTCTAATCTTTATGTAACAGTTTTTCGTTGTCTAAAAACGTGCATAAAACGGCCTTTTTTTAAATAAAACCTGGCTAGATCGATTTATCGTCCCCGAAAACCCCTGTATACATAATTTACATGTAAATCGTTCGAGCCGTTTCCGAAATTCAGATTCTATATATATATACTTACAAGAATTGCTCGTTTAAAGGTATAAGATAATAAGATAAGATTCGCAATTTTCACACAGTCGCAGTAAATTTACAAATGATAGCAGTAGCTTTCGATGGAGCCGAGAATGCTGAAATTTCAAACAATCTGTAGCGGGCGCTACGAATTTACTACGGTATGACTACGATGTGGCGTAGAGCGAACGGTTTCTCATAAGTAATTTGAAATTGTTGGATAGAGTAATTTAAGCTCTAACTCCACTTGCGTTGTAAGAATGTAAGTCGAGAGTGAACTTTCTTCTAGGTGTGTACACTATAATGCATTCGAGTCGAGAGTCAAATGTTTTTTTTCTGTAATATCTAGTACCCCTAAAACAAATACCTTGTATATTTTGCTATTCTCTCAATTTACGATAGGTATTTTTTTACACCTTTACGAGTCTTGGTCGACGGGACGCGTGACCAAAATACTACCGTTAATTTGGCTCTAATAATTTTCATTGCATTGCCATTCAGCGTGGAGTGATCGCCAATATGCTAGACATGTTTTGAAATTGTAGTAAACTTGTTCATCTTTATTTTATCAGTCAATGGACAATTCAAATCAAGTAAACCTTGTAAAAAATTAAGATTTGCTATATCTGTGCAGCATTGCATGATGTAGTATACTAAGTATATAAGTATTACAACTCGAGAGTGTTTCTACTGGATAACCACAGTCCTTAATGAGTCTATAGTTAAATAATGACATTACGTAATGTCGCCATTTAGCTATTACAGACTTTCTTAAGCAAGGAAGAGGAAAGGATCGACAGATTTGGGACAAACTAACGTAAAACAGTAATAATCAAAACTTAGCAAAACGCAATAAGCAAGTCACTAATCTACGACAAAAAGTAACTCCTCCGAACTAGGTGCAAAAACTAATTGGATTTCTTAAATCAGTTTCAAAAGTAGTTCATTTAATTATTGAGCTCGGGAAGCGGCTACCTGCAGCGCGCGCCAGGAACTGGAACAAAGAGTGCTCGCGTCCGCGTGACCTAAAACCCGGTGCAGGTGCGATGCCTGCCTCACACCACTTTACGTGTGGTATGGGATATAAGAGATAAACGACGATTAAAATATGTTGACGTGAAAACGTCTTATAAGCGATGGACGCCGGCACGCACGAAATCGTGTCACGTTCCGCCTGAACCGAGTGTGCGAGCGAGAGCGTGGACAAGCGATGGAGAGCCACGATCAGCTTAAGCGTCCGGCTTGTTACACGTCTTCTATGTATAACTATATCCTTAAAGCTATAAAACATAAATCCCCCCGTGGTGCTACAAATATGATGTTTTCAAATCGAGTGTGAATCGGTTTCTTCTAGGTAAGTACGCTCCAACGTTGACCGCTTAATATCAGCCGTGATGGTGATCTAGTGTAAACCCAAAAAATTATATGGAATTATACTCCTCGTTTCGAGTCTTTGGATTAATATAGAAACAAAATCATTTTGAGCACATGTTTTTCAGTTCAGTTCAGAATAAAATTACGAAATGCTTGACCCATATCTAAACTTCACAGGCAAAGAAGATCTATTCAGTGGTAGTACAGCGTCTAGAACCATTATTGTCAATAGAACGCTGTATTCACATAACTTTGGTCGCGTCAAAGTTTTAACTATCTGATGTTTGCGCTCGCTAATTGTTCTAGGTGCGACTGTTGGGCGGAACCTGCACCGTTTCAGTCCGACGACCTGGATCCGACCTAATTCTCTTTTATTATTGTAATTCTTTTGGTTTTGACTGACGTCTGTAGATATTCCTTAAAGTATCTTGAAAGAAAACTCTCTTGAGTCGTTTTCAATGGTAGTTTCAGTTTTATAACTGACCAACATCCGTTAAATAAGTTTCCATAAATGTACCTAATGTTATTTCGATAGTAGAATTGAGTTTCGGTCTAAAACCTGGACATGATATTAACAATTACTTGAGCATTGTTTACGAGTACAATGGCTGCCCGTGTCTTGTCTGTTTCTAAGTATGTATTTATAAGTATATACCAGCTATCTGACTGCCATAGGACAAGTTTTGCTTAGTTCGGGTTTAGATGGTGTTGTGTGTGTGATGATCACCAATATTATATTGGTATATTATTTCTGTCTGTCAGATAACTTTTTTTACAACTTTTTAACTTTAATTACCATTCAATATCGCGAGAGAAGGCCCTAAGTCCCAGCAGTGGGAATATTTAGTGAGGTCCTTATTCAAATTTTGGGTGAATTACTAGCAGCGCTCTGCGGTTTTATCCGCGTAGTTCTCGTTCCCGTTATTTTCTCGAGATAAAATGTAGCTTTCATCCAAATTTCATCCTGATTCGTTCATACGTTACTACGTGATTGAGAAACAAACATCTAAACATACAAAAATTTACATTTACAATATTAGTAGGGTGCTTAATTATGCTTTTTAACTGAGCTCCATCTTTTTGTTTTCCATCTACGATTGGTTGGTAGGCATAGATCATTCTTAGTGACGAGATCGCCCATTATTACTATATTTTTAGGGTTACTTTATGTGAAATTTAATAAATAGTGAACCTATCTATATATGTTCAAAATTTTAATCTTTATCTTTATCTCTATATATAAAAATGTTATGTTGGTTTGTGTACGCTTCAAAAACTCAAAAAGTATCAGTGCAGAACTTTTAACTTAACGAGCTGAAATTTTAGAATGATATATAATCCGCATCAAGAATTGTTTTTATCTAATTTTTGCATCACAATTGCCACATCGAAGCTGGGAAGGGAGGGTACAGCTAGTAATTCATATTTTTATAAATGCGTGTAAGATTAAACATCTACTACCGACCGGTTACTGTAGACGTACTGTACTGTAGAAGACGGTAATTATCATGTCAAATACTTAAGCACCCCCGATATGGATGGAAACGTCTCAAGTGTTCCCCGACTCAGACGATAGATCTCGACATGTGATTTAATTATCCCAGCTTAACGGCAACTTAATACCTATGTAGAACTTGAAGCGCTTGTAGAGTGTGCCGAGTTTCGTTTAGCTTAATTGATTTCACTAACAAGCAAACTAATTAGTTACTAAAGTTCAACATCTTCTACTCTAATTCTAAAATTAATACTTTAATGTAACATCTAGGTAGACTGGCCTTGTGATTCAGTTGGTAGTGAGGCGGCCTGGAGATCCGTAGATCGTAGGTACGACTTATACTCTGGACAAATATGTGTGTGACTAATACTGATGTTTGTTACAGTGCCTGGGTGGTTCCGTCCAACATAAGTATATATTTAGAATTATTTATGTACCATATCGGCTATCTGGCTTCCTTAGTGCAACTTTTGTTTAGTTTGGGGCTAGATGGTGTGTGAACAACTTTATTTCTCATCTTATTTTCTGTATTTATTTTTGAGACTAAATACATTAAAAATGTAAAGATTATAATAACAAAATTTAAAATTTTGATTTACCCCCGACTACCTCAGTTATTAGAGTTTATGTATGTATTTTCTGATGGATGAAATGTGGACGATTGAGTAGAGTTAGTACGTACTAAGAACACATGCTTAAACGGCCAATTTTGAAATATGGGGTCCAGAAGATACATTACTTACTTCACGTATTTTCTGATAACTGATTTTCACGTATGCTATTGCCAATATCTCTAAAAATAAGGCCCCAATACTCCTAAACACTTTCCGTCGGCCGTTTTGCTTAACAGACGCTTTAAAACTCTATTATTTTGGATTTATTTATTACCGAAGGTTATTTATTATTCTATAAGGATACTCTGTATATTGCTCCTATTGCAACACTAACAATAATAGTACCTGGTTGACCGAGCTTTGCTCGGTTTTTTAAAATGATATGTACGCAGGTACGAATGACGTAGTGATGGCTTACTTAGACCTACTTAGATACGAATTAAATGCGTTTATAAAAGGCTAGAACCTTTTATAAATGCATTAAGTATAAGATTTTCTCAGAAAAAAAAAATAACAAAAAGAAAAGTCCCGAGTGTAACCATCAGGATTCGAACCGGGGCCTGTTGATTCCGAGGGCGAGCATATTCCGTCTGAGCCATTTAGACTTAAAGGACAGTAACGAAATAAGTTATCGTATTCTAATGACATTGTAGGAGTCTTTCATTGTCTAAAAACGCGCATAAAATGATCTTTTAAAAAAAATAAAACCTAGCTAGATCGATTCATCCCCGAAACCCTCTGTATACATAATTTCATGAAAAACGTTCGAGCCGTTTCCGAGATTCAGATTCTATATATATATAAATATATACCTACAAGAATTGATCGTTTAAAGGTATAAGATATACTGTACCGGGTTGATCGAGCTTTGCTCGGCTTCTCATTGCTTGTAAACACGAATTTATGAGGTTTTCTAAAAGTAAAACTAGCGTTTTTACAGACCTAATTGCTTATTGCTGTACGTACGTGCTGTACGCTGTACGCTCGACACCTCTTACTTGACTATATCAAACGTGAATTACCCTTATATTTATTTAAAACCTCTTACATGTTTCTTACATATAGAGGTGTTGAGAATACAAATGACACCGATCTAAACATTGGGAGCGTTGGAAGTCGGCCAGCGAAGATTGGGAGAGTAATCACCGGCAATTCGCTGATTGCTGCGCGAACATATTAGGCCTGATGACATTTCTCATCACGATATGTGAATTGCAATTCACATGTTTGCTTCACTTATTGTTTTATCTTGTATGGGCACTTCACATAGCGTATTCAATAAAATATTTTAAATAAAATTTGTGGGTACAAAACTGAAAAGATTAAACAAAACCTTGTTAGTAAAAAAAAAATCACGTACTCATCAAAAACAGACGAATAGTTCATATTCACTTCATCTTATGTGCCATGTATTGAGCTACAGACATTACATGGCATTTTTCCGATTCCCAAATTCTGAGCAGCGTTTACGAAAAACAAACACGAGGAATGAATGGTTATATTTTAGTAATTCAGTATAGCTCAAAAATATTCATGTTTTCAGGATAAATTGGCATAATAGTAAAAACTTGGCATAATAGAAAAAAAATTGGCATAATAGTAATAGTAAGCTGTTTACTGCATGTTATCGTTAATTACGGGATATTTTGAGTGGTTGTATGGTGATAAAATAAAAGTTACGACTGGCCTGGTCGGCAAAACGTTTACTCCCGATCCGTAGCCCCTGATTCAAATCCCACGCGCACTACGGTCTTTTCGAAATCATGTGCGTAATGCCGCTAACTTAAAAGCGGTGACGGATAACATCGTGAGGAAACCGACACGTACCACACATAGTACACGTATAGTCCTGCGTCATCCACCAACCCGCACTGGGCCAACGTGGTGAATTATGACCTTGACTCTGTCCTTGCGAGAGAAGGCTCCGAATTGTAGCAAAGTAGAAGATGATAGGTATACTTTGGCGTGCCAATAATGTGTGTCTATCTCCTATATTTTTATATTATGTATTAATTATTAGTGATTTGCGTAGGACACACAAACTTTCCCTACCTCTGAAATTATTATTGTTATAACACGTTTTGAGTACTTGATTCCAATTAAGGTTATCAATGTGTATCCTACTGAAACAGACGATGAAATGTTTACTCAATATCTCTGAACTGACATATTTATTTTGTTAGGTATTTATTGACTTTAGCAGAAATTCACAAACATTCGGATTGATTTATTGGTTCAGTTGTTAATTACCATATGCCTCAATGAATATTGGAATCATTAGTAATGAGGTGTCTTCAGAGTATCAGATGAATTCAAGAACATGTAAACATAGTTCACAATTGCGCCACAGGTGGCGTTAGTGTTTGATTGTGTTAGAGAGATCTTACGTTAACAATCGTAAATTTAACATATTAAAACGCGCTCCGTAACATACTATCACTGTGACAATCAACATTAACATTAACATGTTGCCAAGTTTATTCGGTTCATGCATTTTTAGCCCCGACGTAAAATAGGTTATATAGGTTTGGCAAGTATCTATGTGTATTTTGTATGTTAATCTGTGTCATCGTAGCTTCTAAACAGCTAAACACATATTGATGTGATTTGTTATTTGAAGGTAATGAGATCCATATAAGCTGTAACCATAATTTCAATCGGTGATGATTTCGATAGGTGATCTATACTATAACCTATCTAGGCATGGAAGAGCGAAAATATCCGTAACTCCATCCATCCATACATACAAACTTTCGTAATGATAATATTAGCATGTTTAAATTGTGCCCTTGTACATACCCTATACGTAAATTTATAAATAAACACATTTTCTATTTTTAATCAGTTTTGCATCAAACTGCAATTCAATTTAATGTAGATCTCAATAGGTTTTCCAGTTTATACAACTATTCAATGTAATTGAGTTCTAACGGTAGTAATCGAGTACCTACTAAGGTTAACACCGACGCGACGGTTAAAAATTCTAAGTGTCTAAACGTGCGTGTCAAAGCGTTCAGCAATTCATCTTACGAGCGGAATACTTTGAGAACAAGACGAGTACGTTCTTCAATAAAATCTGTTTCTCCCATACATTGCACGGGGAGAGTTATGGCGCTCTCATTTTTCATGGGACGGTTTTCCCATACTATTTCATAAAGGTTCCCACGTTTCAGACCTTTATTTTTGTTTATTTTATTCCTTTTCTCGGAATAGTAACATTTGGTAACGTTGTTTGGTGGGTCGCCCCCGCTCTTTATACGATTTTTGTTTCGCTTGGACAGGCTTGATATTTGGTCCTACCGTTGGAAGACGTATACATCTCTACATTTAGTTTGTTTTAACTATATAGTATCTCATTTGCTATTTACGTGGGCGTGTAATGAATAACTTGCCTGAGACAGAATTTGAAACACTTAAAGCTTTGTGAAAGGTTTTACCCTAGGTTTTTTGGTTTAGGTTATTTTAGCACAAACTTGCAGTGTGGTTTGTAAAATTAAATTTTTAATATTATTGGAGCTTAGGAGAACAATATTGTCATTGCAGCACTAATAGCGAATCGTGATCAATTTCCATTATCATTATAATCACATTAGTTTGAGTGGCGGTTTTGGAATTCTGTCATGTCTGTAAACAAGTGCTATACGCCAATTCGCTGGAAACCGCTGGTTGTAGGTTGCGCAGGACCGTTCATTGTGGAAATCTAGGGGAGAGGCCTATGTTCAGCAGTGGACGTCTTGAGGCTGATGATAATGGTGATTAGTATATTCCCCACACACCACCAACTAGGCCCAGGCATGTTGAAAGCAGTCGTTCAGAACTACTTGAAAAGTGTTGCAATCAGTCCTTCTCAAGTGAGATTCGTCAGAAAGGGATATCTCGTGAGATTTTCTATTCTCGTAAAAACGACAAACAAACACATTTCCGTTTTATGTCTCGTCAACCAGCAGTGTGACGTGACAATCTGTACACACACGACAAGTTTTATGTCCCATCAACTAGGGTCTATATTCTGTAATTGAAAACGTAAACTAGTTCCAGCATAACTTGACAGTAGGACTTACGACTTGTCGTAGTCAGAGCTTTAAATGGATTGAATGACTAGCATGTTTCACTGGTTGGTATGTTTAAGGAACGACTATTAAATTTTCAGCGAAAATACTGCACAACTCATTTTCGTATACACCAAATACGCATACAAATTTTCATCAGTCGATCCGATTCAGAGGAGTAGGTACGAATACAAACAGAAAACGTCAATTTTTAAAATAACGTTTGTGCACAGTTGTGTAGCGTTCTGAATCAAGTTGTATCTGTGCGGGTTTGCGTTTTCAGCATGGTGTTTACGTAATACAGACCCAGCGTGAGGTGGCAATCGGAATACAGAAGACATCGTGTTTTGCTCCGGCGTCCCCAGGTGGCGCCTGTCGAGTAATGTCACCATGAATCCCCCATCGAACGCAAACCGCCCATTGTTCCGAGATGGGGTATTGAATTTTCCCATTTGGAACACATGCTGAGCGCTCGGAGATTTGAACGATGGCAAATTGAGATGTCGGCTGCTGTTGTGGTTGGAAATATATCGTTATATTGAAATATGTATGTGCACTTTTCTACACAAAATATCATATTTTGCGGATTTTATTGAAATATTTGTAAATAAAACGTTGAATTTACATTACCGTTGTTATAAATTCATTTTGTAGTTTGTATTTTCTCCCTAGTTATTTATTATTTTGAAATGAAATTATCATATTTTCACCACAACAATAGTTATTTTACGAATTCTTTTTTTCAGTCACCTTTCATCTTCTATACTACATACTATTAAAACTAAAGCCGTAATGCCATTTAAGTACTCGCCTACTACGAAGAAAATTCCTTAACAAGCTCTTTACTATTACAAGTTTCCCATTCCTGACAGAATACATTGTTTCCATCTACGTTGCTGCATAATCTATGAAATTTATTAACGACGTTATTCCCTCTTGCACACAGTAACATAAGCCTCGAATGCCGCTTTACCATGTACTTAGCTGTACACAAGACCTGAGGTAAACAGGAGGTTTAGCGGCACCTCGCGCCTTACACGGTCTAATAAAGGCTCTAATACCCAACTTGCGGGACTCTGCGCTCGACATGCTATGTAATTCCCACGCCCCTGTGACGTACTTCCACGAGACATGTACGATATACCTCCCTTCAAACAGAAACGTTCAACTTTCAACTTTACTACGTTCAAATAAAACTAAAATCTGTTCGTGTAAAAGTCCCTTGCGAGGTTCGCGACAGTGACAGAGTTTCAGAGTCGATTAGCGATATCCGAAGTTACGAGTAACTTGGAAACTTCGGTCGTGATATCTCGACGTTTTTCGGTACAAAGTGTCTCGATTTATTTATGATCTGCGATGAAAATAGAAGATATCGACTATGTTTCAAAACAAGACGTTACAAAATAATATCACCATTAATTATATAAGTGAGATACCCTGATACGTCGCTGAACTTTTGAACGTGAATTATAATAAAGTTTACTTCATGATATTATTCCTTGTAGTAGTAATGTGTGTGTTTTCATAGTAGCAATGTTCATCTACTTAACTAGTAGTGATAACTAGTTATTTTACCGCCAAGCATTTAATTGACAACATTATTATTTTCCGCTTGAAGGACAATATTTCCACCAAAATGACAAGGCAAAGAGTAAATATTCTTGTATCTTTGGATGATCAGCGCAGCGCAGTCCAATGAAGTACTAGGCAGTGTTTTGGACTTGATGTTCAAATGGCTGTTTGACACTATCCTTTTATGAGCAAGCGTGTTGGTTACATCAGGCATATTGCTTGCTAGTCCTGCTACTATATGCTCTATTTTTTATTATATCTATGTTAATCTACTTACTCATAGACATGTAGTTACGAGACCGCATTGACATTAGAAGCTGCAAAATTCTCTTCAGGATATTGCGACAGCAGATTCTATCGTATTCTATACTTGCAGGCCGAAGTAGATAGAATCCGCTCTGAATCTAAATTGCAATCTGGGGATCACGGCGTCTTGTTGTTAGCTGCCGCAATGTTGATCGGATCCGTTGACAAATAAAATTACGATGCACCGTAGCATAAACGACACAGGCAAAGAAGCCATTTTCTTGTCATCCATTTTTATTTGCAATTTGCTATAGGTCAATTTTCGTATGAAAAGTAACGTGGATGTTTTTTGCTCAGTCACGTCCAAACATATGAACGGATCGGGCTGAAATTTGGAACACAGATTATAGTCTGGAAGAACACATAGGCTACTTTGTTCCCGGAAAATAAAGGGCACGGGAACGACGCGGGTAAAACCGCGGGGCGCTGGTTGTATTAAATATATGCACGCGTAACTCACGTGTGATATGGTAGTGGTAGTACTCTTGGCAGAGTCCGCCTGGGGAAGTACCACACCTTTGCCAGTTATTCTTACGCCAAGCAGTAATGTGGAAACATTACTGTCTTCCGGTTTGAAGGGAAATGTTTCCAGGGAAAGTACAGGGCTTAGAGATTTACCATCTTAGATCTGTGGGTGACGATCAGGCACATGTCGTGTTCGTCTCGCCACTCATTATTATAAACAAAAATGGTTAGTCCAGTCCGAATGAATTTTAAAGAATAGAAAAGTGCCATTTTCTTATCAAAAGCGCTAAGAGAAATCCATCTAATAAAATCTTTCGTTGTTCGCAGGTTCCGGCAAATCATACACGATGATGGGTGCGTCGGGGACTGATGAGGGTGGTATCATTCCCCGGTTGTGCGACGCACTCTTCGACAGAATAGCTAAGCAACAGAATCCTCCCGCCCTCACCTATAAGGTAATATTAATAAAGATATTTCATTAATGTTCGTACACACTGCATTCATCCAAAGATATTATCAGATGATGATACCGATAACTTAAAAACGAACGAACGAAGGAAAACATCGTGTGGAAACCACATGTTTCTAGATTATTTGGGTCATCCACCAACCCGCACTGAGCCACGTGGTAAATTATGACTGTCTTTGCGAAAGAAAGCCCCGAATTCCAGCGGTAGGATTATTTAGTAGGCTTGCCCCATGCCCCAATAGCTTGTGGCAGAGTGCCGTTTTATGTAGGAGTGTTGCTTAATATCGGAATCATGTCTTGCTTGTTTAATCACTATAATATACAATGTGTTGAAAACTAAGCCGAGAGGATCCATCCAGCTCTTCAAGAACTAAAGTTCTTGACCTCGTGGACGCAGCCTTACGTCATGTGGAAAGCCATGTTAAATTACGTTCGTGGTCAACAATACAGCCTACGCTTCCAAGAATCGAAACTCGTTCGTCGCATAGGCACATAATAGCAAAACGTAAGTCATCCCTTTTGAGAAGATAGTTTCTCTCGAGACAATAACAATATTTGCTGAGATCACGTTTCGGACAACGCTAGGTAACGTCCTATTATCCTAAACTAATCTCTAAATCCTACAGTTGCGGCCTCGACGGTTACCTCAATTAGACCAACATTCGGTGTAGGCTTTGTACAGGTCTGATATAAGACCTGGTTAGGGGGTTAGGCCCGACTTAAATACGAGGACGAAAATCCCTCTTCCTTTATCGGCGCAGAAAGCTTGTTTTATAGCTCGCAAATCTCTTTATCGGGGAAAGTGCTCGCTTCGAAAATACGTTGGTGGAAAGCGTGCATAAGATGTAATATTCTGCAAAGAAAATACGATTACGTTACTTTGACTTTTAATAATATAGCAATAATGCTTTCATTTGCCAACGTATAATTAAACTTACTAAAACCACGTATATTACTTAATTTCTACCTTAGAAAATAAAGATAATAGTGGTTCATATGAATATTCAAGCAAGCTCAAAAAAGCAATATAACGTTCCAAAGGCTCGATCGAAGAAGTTTGACCCTGTTTTTTGTGAAAATAACGCATTGCCTGAGTGAGTTTTCTAGACGGTTACAATCTTAGTGTTTTCAAGTCAATCAGTCTTTTCTAGAAAACACGCTGCAATGAAGACCGCGTCGTCGCTTTACACCAAGCGTGATGGCAGTTAAGAGTAAACCTGTAATAGTAAGCTGTCTTATAGGTACATAATTTATTCGCGTTTAAATATTGTATAATGGTTGGCGAAGAGATAGTTCTAATCACGAAAGTTTGTTAAACGAAAATAAGTGGTTTAAATTGTATCGAAGATTTATATTTTTGTGTTTCTAATATAATCTCCATACCTTGGATTTTCGGATTTGCTATCAAATATTAAAAAGATTGCAATAGGATGTTACGACTGAATTGGTTGTTTTTATAATAACTACAAAATGTGTAAGTTCATTAATCTTCAATAATTCGTATTGCGTTTCAAGTTATGGAGTTGGCTGTTTGAAATTTAACTACCCATATTTATTTGTTATAAGTTATTTTCTTTAGTTTGTCTTACTGTATTTAATTTCGGCTGTGTATAACAAAGTGTGTCTGCCTGTCTGTCTATCTACACGTATGTAAACTGTAATATGTTCTAGCCTATTTGTAACATGAACGTACGTTTCCAGGTGGAGGTGTCATACATGGAGATATACAACGAGCGCGTGCACGACCTGCTCGACCCGGAGACGTCGCGCCGGTCGCTGCGCGTGCGCGAGCACGCCGTGCTCGGGCCCTACGTGGACGGCCTGTCGCAGCTCGCCGTCACCTCCTTCCAGGTACCATATCCATACTGATGCTGCATTGTACTACTAGCGACTCGAGGGTCTACGAGGACCGCCTAACAAAAACTGTCTTAGCTTTTGATATTGGCATCTCTTTTATTTTCGCTTGAAATTATAGAGACAGCAATAGAAACCCCATAGACGGTAGAATCGCCGTTCCTGCTTCGCTCGGGTAATGTCTTATAATAAAGTAATAACCTGCAATAATACAAAATGCGGGCGTAAATTGAGATATTTAATATACTATCTCTTAATTTGGACCATTATAAACATGGATGCAAACTTTCATAAACATCGGTTGACTTGGTGAAAAGTTCACTGGGAACAAACATCATGACACAGATTTATTTATTTATTTATAAGATACTAGCTAGATAAGTAGCTAGCTAGCTATGGTTCAAACCATTGAAGTTCAACCCCAGTTTATGGCCATAGAGATAAGCTCAGGTTTTGTACCATCGTCATCAGCATATCTTAGTCCACTGCTGGACATAGGCCTCTTCCATGGCTCGGAACTATCTCCTATCGTCAGCTTTACATCACTATCCACTGCATCTTTTCTTCCGTATTTTATAAAAATATCCTCTTTTATGTATTTATCAATCAGTATTAATTCTTTATCTAAACTGATATAAGGTTTCCGCGTGCAAAATCGTAGCAGTAAGTACACTATTAAATCTCCCAAAAAGGGCGCTAACTCCCTTTAAGCCATCCAATCACCGCTTCCCAGCCAAACGACTACCGCGGCCCATCGGTCTATAGCCCTAATTCGAAAAGAACCGTAAATATAACTCTCGAGAGGAGCCCACTCCTTATTAAAGCTTTGCAGCGAAGACAAGCCCCTTTGGAAGGGTTTGAGTCAGTGAACTATTAAAATAGTAGAGGAGAAATGAATTAGCAGTTTATACATAACGCTATTATATATTATGTTATTTAAACTGAACATTACATTATTAGTAAAAACATTGAATTGAATGCAAAGATCTATGTATCCAAGTATGTATTTGATCAACAATAGCTTCAGTGATTAGATGCTGTAATGCGGTATATATATTGTACAATACTTACTTAATTTGAAGTCGGTTATTAGGTATAATCATTGTAGTATGTCGAGATTCATACCTTATTTCGGAAAATGGGCGTGATCTTATGTATGTAAGATTGCAGGATGAAGGTATTGTAGGTGCATGGCAAGTGATTTGTCACTGATTGCTTGTCAAAGTGTAACGATCGTAACGTTACGTCCATAAAATCGTGTTTTATAAATTGCATGGGCTAAAACAGCGAAATTACTTTCATTCAGAGCTCACCTACTCTAAGCCCCTTATTTATTGGCCATCAGGACTTACGATCCTAAGCTTCGCGAGAGAATGGGGAGCGTTCATTATGAATTATATACCTTATAGTGTCTTTGATTTTAGCGCTTCGTGCTCTTGTTTTAGTTTCATCGTTGTAAGATTTTTTTATAGGAATACATTTCGTAGTTAACTAGCACTCCGCGCCGGCTTCGCCCGTGGTACATAATATCCTATAATGAAAACGTTTATTGTGCCAAAATAAAACAATCATAAAATAAAAATACATGACAAAGGATATGCGACAAAAATATAGTAGGTGGTACAGGTTTAGTATAGTGTGTTAGTGTGCACTGGACCCCACACTAGGGTGACCTGTGTTGTGGGAGTCCAGGCTCTTTCTATTACATTTATTTGACCTAGTATTCATCATCATCATCAGCCTATCTTAGTCCACTGCTGGACATAGGCTAGTATTACAGAAAATAAAATGACGACTAAGTTAACAATTTTTTAAATTAATGAGGATAATGTATATTATATAAATGCTCATACATAGAATGAGTGAATGAGATATCAGCGTACAACACAAGAATACGTCAGACATCTAAGTAACCACAACATCCAATTAGAGTGTCTATACAGAAAAAAAAACTTTAATCAAGTTAAATAAGTAAAAAACAGCAATAATCGAATCAAAAACATGTGGACACGCCGCCCTTTCCCATTCTTTGCTGTGATTTACCGTTAGCTGATAACCTTTAAATATAGCATTCAAGGATCACGTACATATCCAATGGTGTAAGATTTTTTAATATAGTCCAGTATTTCCTGAGATTAGCGCGTTCAAAGTAATAGACTATTCAGATTTATAATATTAGTGTGGAAATGGGTGGAAAAAAGCAAACGCTTTTAAAACCACTTTTACAATTTTACTTTTGTAATTTTACAATTACAAACCCAATCACATACACACACCCTCTCCCTCACACCCTCACGCACAAACCCTCACACCCTCACGCACACACTCGCCCCCTCACGCACACACTCGCCCCCTCACACTACATCTACTTCTAGAACTGGGATTAGACCAAAATAACAATGTTGATACAGCTACTGTGTTTTTGCTTTCGTTCCCTGGCTTCCACAGCACTGGCCACCGAGCCTAGTGTGGGGCCGAAAGCTAAGTCTGAGAATATGTTATGTATTTTCTTGTAAATAAAATTGAGCATTTTTGTAATCTGTTCCGATTGATGTTTCTTGGTAATAAAGATTTGTATATGTATAATTGTCTATTTATTTGTTTTGGTAGTTAGCTGCTCTACTATCTCAGAAAATGAGGCTGTTCCATAATATCGTTCGAATGACTAAAGCTGATCTTATTTCGCCATTTCAAAATAGACAATGCTGACTTCACGCACCCCTATCTGGTTAACGCCGTAGGTGTGTAAAACCGTTTGAAGCTAGTTAAAGTTCTCTGCAATTTTAACAATTAATTACAAAAAAATACCGGCCATAACATAAGAAATTCAAAACTGCACGAAACAGCTTAAACTTAATTGTAGTCTTGTGTCCCTCATCACGCCCCCACCGCTCTCGTTTAAATTTTCATTCACAAATTATATAATACAAAAGTTTCCATCTCTTGAAAATTTTACTGAATGGCGTCGTTGTCCTTCCCTATTAAAATTTAAACACAGTTTTTCTTCACCACTGTGGATACGAAAACGTATAAATAAATAATACATGTTTGTGTTTGGTATCGACAATGTTTAGAAATTATTTGTTTTATTATATCACAATCCCCTCTAGAGCACATGGACACGCTTACATTTTTTTTATTTATGTTCTAAAGTTTATTATTTTCTTGGTCTATTTTTGTTTAGATTTTGCAAATAAACTATTGACTGAATCAAGATTTTAGTTAGGTTTTTTTAAAAAAAATATATTTATTTAACATTATTTTCAGCACCAGACACAAACTCAGCAACGCTTTATACTATGTAAGCCATATAGCTTAAATAGTGTAAATACAAGTTTAAATACTTTTTTTTTTTTTTTTTTTTATTTAAATTATCCACTCCACAGACTCCGCGGTCCGTGATCTTTGTCATTACAATAATCTTTTTTTTTTACACATTTCTTGGATAAGGAGAAGAGGAAAATAGAAGGGATTTGGGTACATTTAAAATCTAATTCTAGTGCTCGTCTGTAGAGCCGATCACTACCAGTTGGGATTCCGCTAGTAATCGACTCGACATCGAGTGTTTGCCTAATTGCCTTTTGCCATTTGCCTAAGCTGCCTCCTCCCGGCCCAGAGCCTCCACAACGGCCGCATTTCTGTCCCTGATGGCCATCTGTAGGTTGATCAGTTTAAATACTTTCATACATAAATCTTAAATTAATCCTAAATTAGCATCTTTAACCATAGACCCCACCACCCCCTGCCTAACACATTCAGCGAAAGTAAAGTGTGACATTAAAGATGCAAAATCTTAAAAAACATAATTAACGACTATAATTTACTCACCGCACGAGCATATCAACCTAGAACCTTGAGGTTTTTAAATTATTGTCTCCTTATCACTGCACAACTGCATTCTTAACGTAGAAAATCTCTAAATCTGTCTCCATCCCCTCTCTAATCTCATAATCAATTCCGTTTTAATTTTCCAAATGACGCCAATGCCCCATTCCTTTAAATAAGTCGTGAATCATAAAGTAATTCGAGTTTAACTGTTGTCGGATGGAAGCTCTCGTCCCTTCCGACAACAGATTGGCCGTTTCGGAAGGGTTCTTTATTTGGGCTTAGTGCCGCTCAGGGGCTTGAAACTACCATCGCTCGTCAATATTCCCCGCGCAGCCTTCCCAATCAACGCGGCTTCCATTTTCTTTACATAAAGAAGCATTGTTTTAAAATCATTCCCTTTTACTGCTGTCAAAAGATTCGGAAAATTTCTGACTTTTATTAAAGCGTCAAAGTCGCCGAACTGAAATCACTTAGTATCAATAACGTCAACGTTTGAAGCCTATAAATCTAGACGCCTTTACGACGGCTGGGACGTTGGATTTATTGATCGTTCGACGTTTTATAATAATGCTTCGGTTTTTATTGAATAACTGTTTCGATTCTGACCAGTTGGTTGATGCTTGCTTTCGTATGATAGAGCGGGGGCTGAGTGGAGTTGAGTATGCATAACATTGAGGACCGGATTCGATGTACGGTTTTCAACTCAATTCAGGGTGGAGCCAGGAGGTGTATTAGACATTTTCTTTTTTACAGGGGGTGGCCCTTAACACGACATAAATGTAACGAACACAGGCTTTGGTATCATTATAATAATTGTGTTAGTCGCAATATGAAATTGTTTTTAGGATCAACTAGCGACCCGCCTCGGTTTTTCACGGGTGCCTTGCTGATACTATACTAAATGATGATGCTAATATTTACAGATAAATAATATATAATATATATATATATATATGTATATATAAATATATATTCTTGTGAACTTTTTGTAGATCTTTTTAAGGGGTCCAATATTTCAGAACATTACTTTGATCTACCTCGGGTTCAGCCAGCGTTTGCGATGTAAGTGCAAAAAACCTGTAAATTTATGACATGACATTAGATGCCTTTAAGATGATCAGTGGTTCAACACGAAGAAGAAGAAGCAATCATGAAGCGGATTGTACTCGCGTTCACACTGTTCCCCACCTTTCCAAAATCGTGTCCGTGAGCCTTGTCTGTATGTGTCTTTTATTTTGTGGTCATATATTCTCAGTCATGCAGTTAATTACAACGGCACGGTCAGCGGCTAGCAGCGTCGGGGTTAATCTTTAATCTGCTTAGTGACGGTTGAACGACTCCTTCGATAGGCTATTTTCATACAAACATAATTAAGTAATTTTTACAACCGTACATAAATTTCACTTGTTCCTTACTGTTCATCCGTCTGTATTACCTAGTACTATCAGGTGGAATATCTAAATACTACGATGCTTCAATATGTCTTCTAAATATGTCACTTTCTTTGCTATAGTGGGAAAATAAAAGAACAGTTGTAATATAAACTGTTATGTTTTTAACGATTATTTTCCATGTCTAGCGATAATGTCAACTAAGTTCTTGGCCTAGTGTGGTGATTATTGATCTGGTTTAATATTACATCTAGCTTCCTCTCCCCCCACCTGCACCACGTGTGCTACCGCCCCCTTTCCTCTGTTATCATTGTTGCTTTTTAACCCCCGACCAAAAAAAGGGGTGTTATAAGTTTGACGTCGATGTCTGTCTGTCTGTCTGTGTGTGTGTCTGTCTGTGGCACCGTAGAGCTCAAACGGATGGGCCGATTTCAATGCGGTTTTTTTATTCGAAGGTTAATATCCGTGCGGAAGTTCTTAGCTATGTTTGGTTAATATCGGTTCAAAATGGCCGCCTCCACAAAATGGCGGACAAAATATTTCTTCACAACCTTTCTCAATATGGGTATCAAATGAAAGGGCTTGACCAGTAGAATGTTGTACAGATAACAAATCCGAGGTAGTCGGGGGTTAATCAAAATTTTTAATTTTGTTCTTGTAATCTCTACTGCTAGTAAGTACTTCAGCTCATATTCAAGACCAATATTTCTCCACGACTTTATTGGACTTTGTCCACGTCTAATTTAGAAAAACTGATCAATTGTTTTGGGGTAAACAGGCCGCTATTCTAGAATATTTGTTATACATACAAAAAATATTGATTAAGCAACACACGTCCAAACTTTAACATTTCAAATTTTAGTTGGATGTTTTCGGCAATTAACTAGCCGATGGCAATGTCACGTAACCATCGTCTAAGAGAAATAAAACAAAGGCAATATATCAAAACAGTTTCAATCCAGAATAGCGGTAAACTTCCCAACTCATTTATTCCGTATTGTCGTTGAAATTCGCGTAATGGCCCATTCAGCACCGCTTATTGTTGTCGTTCGACTTCATTGCGAATGCTGTTTGTGTTATGTACTGAAATTTGGAAATGGCATAACAATCTCGGCGTATTTTCCGCCGTTATACTCGTAGCTATAAATTTCTTACCTAAATTTACCTCTAGTATAAGTAAAATATTGAAAAAAACATTTGTTTTGAAGCTACTACTATAAGCGTTTGCCTCTCTTTTTAAGTAATCAATGTCTATCAAGTTAATGTACTTTAATTGGGTTGTTATGGGCTAGCGGAACATTCTCAGGCGGTCTGCCTTGGGACTCTAGTCTGTCCAGATAGACTGGTAGAGTAAATTACGCTTAGCTGTACATTGTACAATTGTCGACTTGAACTCTCGACGACTGACTTCGTGGCTTAGTTGGTAAGTCTGCCCACAGAGCTTGGGGTCATGGTTTCGATTCTCACCCAAGATAAAGAGCATAATATAGACAAAATAAAAATAAAAACAACTTAATAATACTACGATGGAACAGTTTAAGATTTCATAGTTCAATAGACATTGTAATCGTAAAATGGAGTATTTATTTTCTTTTTTTAAATACATATCGCTACTCTGTCATCAAAGGGACAAACAACACAATACGATAAAAAATATTCAATCGAGCAAACATTGTTACGTACGTAGTTTTATTACAATATTTACTATCGTATCCCAATCATTCCTCGCTCGCCTACTGCAGTGATCTATCTACGTGTTCAATATTAATAAAACCGTAAACGTGATGGATCGCGGACCGGTTGCGCTTGAAAGGTTTTTGTTTACTTTATTTAGGTGTAAAGTATATACAACAGGGCCCGGTGTTCATGAATTGCAAAAAGGTTCCAAGTACCGAAAAATTATGGATCCGTGACTTTCATTCAACCTTATGGAAAAGAAGGAATAGGCAAGTACCTTTTATACTTATTGTAATTCTTTACAACTCTCAGTTTTATTTCATTATTTTAATATTATTGTATTCTAAATTCTACGTGGATAATGTCGCAGCTAAATGCTGGTAGCATCTACAATGAATATGCTTCGTTAGAAATAATATATTGCCAAACTAAACATTAACTTGGTTCTAAAACCAGTAGATTCATTTTCTTATATTGTATACTTACTCAATAATTTTCCTTATCTGTTTTGGCCTCCCATCGTCCCACCGATCACATTAGATCTCGAATGACGGATGGTTTTCCCTGTTTATCGCTGCTAATATATTTAGTCTGTTGATTTATCGAATTTCCTCTATAGAAAAGTAATGCTTTTTTATTTACTCGCTCGGTTTACGAAAATACTTGCTCATTTCACCAATAACAACAGTAAACTATATTTATCGTCCTAAAAAAGAAAACACACCAAAGCGTAAAACGTTTCGGTCACTAAGTACATGAAAGCAAATTCAGCAAAAAATCTTTGATTATTGCAGCTTTATTTTACCCTCACTTTGGTACAATGAAAGGGTTTAATGCTTTTTCCGAAGTTTCTTTGTTTTGCCGTTTGTTACCCGTCGCTCAATCCGGACTGCCTAAAGGTGTCCAAACTCTACGACCTTGAAACCTTTGGGACTGACGATGGAACCCTGTAAAAGCTTTCACTCACAGCGTCAGATCCGATTAGATCAAGGACTATATTATACTAATCAGAAAGTTATAATAAATAAGTTAAAATAAGGCTTACAGACTAATATGGGCCTTTCTAGAAAGGCGAAAATACTGTTTGAGCGTGTATGTTTGTTTCCACGTATGCCTGCAACGACTGAACGGGTTCGAATGAAATTAGTATATTACACTATCTGGAAAATATTAGAAGTGACATTATATGGATCATCGCATAGTTTACTATTTTATCTTACAAAATGTGTGATTTACACTTAAAATGAGTCCTTTCCGTGAGATACGCAATGAAATGACTTATTAATGTGGGATACATTGATCGTGCGTGAATCGTATTTGTCAAAAATAAACTAAACACCAATTTTTTAAGCCACAGCAGCCACAGGTTGTTATTACACAACGCATCTAGTATTTAATATTATATGTATAATGAACACCAATTATTGTATCGTGGACAGAGTACAATCGTATCGGCTGCTATGAGTGAAATCTTTAATGTAATTTCCCAAAGTATTCAGCTTTTAAAAGCCCAGTGGCCGAACTAGTTACGTCCTTACCTTCGTCAGCTGTCGACACTGTTTACCATTTTGAGGCGCGAGGAAGGTCCCAGATTTATAAATTCTCCTCCAAAATTAGCCTAAAATTTGAAAAAGGATTTCTCCTAAATAAAATTATTCACAGTAAAAATATATTTCAAGGTAAGTGAAAGCAGACGAAGCCGATAAAAAAACCATTCCATGAAATCATTCTACTAATCAAATTGGGATTGAAACAATAAAGCCAATATAGACTGCGTCGTTTTCTTGCTCGAAAAAGGAACACATAGAACCTTACCTCGGATAAAATAAGGGCTTTATTTGCACTTTACCTTAATATTGTAAGTTATATTATATTTTACTAGATGTCCGCCCCGGCTTCGCCCTTGGTACTTTATATAGCACTCAAACAAACAAACAAACTCTTCAGCTTTATAATATTAGTATAGATTATTCTGTTTTTGGATATAAATATGAAAAAATGTATCGTTTCAATTTTCTAATACTTACTAAAAAAAATGGTGAGCACATACCTATGTGATACGGTGGTTGTAGGAAAATGTTCTTTCATTAATGAGTGATATTAAATACTATGCAGATGCTTACCTTTCTCCACAGTTGCCTTAAAGGATATGAAAGTCGTAATCAGTCATAATATATACGTTTCAAATCATCTAGGTTTTGCTTAGTCTGTAGAGATAGATAATGGGAGTAATAAGATTTGTTTGTTCTTTCAATTGTCTTTATTTTATTTGGGCCCAAATTTAATTTCCATACTAAATTACGATTGACCTATTACGAAGGAAGGTATATAATTATGTATATACCTAGTATGAAAAATTGTTCCGTTCGTTTTGTGAATTTGCCGGCGATCTTTATTTCACTAACAGGGCAATAAATGAATTTAATTTAATTTTGGCCACGAGAACTTTGTTTCTCGGGAGTCGGGATTAGGTAAGCGTAACAAAACAACAGTCTCAAGTTCCAAGTTCCAACGTTAATGATATTGGGGTGGAGGAACGTTTGTTTGTATTAACGGTGGCTGTAGACATTCAAAATAACTTTACGGTGAGTTTGAAATTCAAACCATCGCTGTATTATTATAGAGCTTCTTGTTATTTACCTCGGCTAAAAGTGTACTGAAGTTGCGTAGCGTATAACCAAAAGTTGAGAGAGGAAAGTTGCTTCGAGGAAGTTGTATTTATATTTGAAAATTTAATTTTAAGCGGTCTGTCTGCTGTGGCGTTTTAGAAAATTAAGCATTTCGTTTTTACGAAACGGACTTTTTTAAAGTGTAGGTACCTCAGAAACCATGTCACAAGCAATGGACAATTAGTACTATGACGGCCATAGTGCGGTGTATCACTTTATAGAATGAGATCAAATCCCGATATATCCCGCCGCCACGGGAGGATGATATTATTGGCTTTGATATTGTTATCTATTATTTCTGTTGAAATTAAAGATAGAAAATAGCAAAGTTTAAGCCATTTCATCGCATAACGGCACAACTTCTCGACATGGTTCATTGTTACATATAGTCTGAAAAACGAAAAGTCTAAAACATACCTCGTTTAAATCAAATAAAATTTGTTCCAGGATATAGACAACTTAATGACAGAAGGCAACAAATCGCGAACGGTGGCCGCTACAAACATGAACAGCGAGTCGTCCCGGTCGCACGCCGTCTTCAGCGTCGTGCTGACGCAGACGCTGACGGACGCTGCCACCGGGGTGTCGGGGGAGAAAGTCGCGCGACTCTCGCTGGTCGACCTGGCCGGGTCGGAGCGCGCCGTCAAAACCGGCGCCGTCGGCGACAGACTCAAGGAAGGATCCAATATTAATAAGTAAGTGGCTTCATAAAAATCAACAGTGTGTTACACACTATTTGTTTTAAGTAGCTTTTGTTTTGTTTTAAATTAAGTACAGTAAAGAGTTAATCTATCTATTCCGTATCGTGCGTCTGCAGACACTGGATGCTGATGCGTATAAAAATATAATTTCGCTCATTGACTTGATTTTTTTTATTAAGTGTAAAGAGTGATCGCAATACGCCTACCCATAATAACAGCACAGGGTCGTGCAGCTATTGGAACATGAAGAGTCCAACTCATTACCTAGCACCACACTGCGTATAAAATTATTTATTCACATCTTTGTCCTTTATTTTTTCTGAAAACATTGCCCTTCAAGCCGGAACATAATAAATAATGATATTACTGCTTGGCGGTAGAAATACTGGCAAAAGTGTAGTATTTCCCCCAGGTGGACTATGCAAAGAGTCTCATCACAAACCACGCCACGTGGCGGTAGCTATTTGTCAATTCAAATATCAGCAGAATAAGTCACCAGCTACACAAATAAACCGATCACAAGTCCTGTTCAGCGTTGTGCTGACATACATATCGATGACGGGTAATTGAGGGAGAAAGTCCCGCGTATCATCACCTCCCTTGTTCTTGGGCTTACAAATGCTGGAGCGTCTGTACAGACGCCCTCTGGCATACCTCTAGAAAAAGATCTAGTATAAACAATAGGGGCGACGTTGAACGAAAACTTTATTTTTGGTTGCGTACAGATTATGTTTTAGTAAATGCGTATTTCAACGGATTAGTCCCGTTTAAATGTTAACTTTTGAATGGTCTTCTTCCACCATTGAACGATCAAATGCCAAATTTTGTAGAGATGCATTTCCTAAAATTGTTTGTTAGAACTGAAGTAACAAATAGTTGAGAATTATATGTTCAACTGAAAACAAGTCTATCTTTTGTTGCTGTATATTCATAAAATTGTAGATGATATTTCACATCTTACCTGAGCTTTTCTTTCCACAGATCTCTAACAACCCTAGGGCTGGTGATATCAAAACTGGCCGATCAATCCTCACCTAAGCCGAACAAAGACAAGTTTGTGCCGTATAGAGACTCGGTACTGACGTGGCTTCTGAAGGACAACCTCGGGGGAAACAGTAAAACTGTGATGGTAAGTTGCTGCTCGAGATGTTTTTTCTAGTTTCTATTTTTATCCACTTCAAAACAAAATTTAAATTTCTGTACCGATTGTATTAGTTAGCGGCATTACGCACATGACTTCGAATAGTCAGTGATGCGCGGGGGATTCGAACCCGGGGGACTACCGCCTAACGAAAGCTGTCTTAGCTCTGATGTCGCTCTCTCTTTTCTTTTCGCTTGAATAGATAAGGACAGTAATAGCAAAGCTAAAGCTGATTTAGTTAAGCGGTAGAAGGGCCGAGCTCCTGATCCGCTTTCGCCGTTTTAGTCTAGCCTAGTAGGGGGGATGAGAACAGACGTAACTTCCAAAACCACTGCTTAAAATAACAAATACATCAAAATAAAGCTTACATTTACGAGTTAATTGCTTCAATTAGCGTGCACTCTCAATACTATGAATCATGTAAATCTAAAATAAACGTTACCGGAAAGTGTTATCACCGCGAAGTGTTTTGTGTTCAATTTTCCTGTACCACCGGCCATTCAATTTATATTACGTGGATTGTTTCTAGGTAATAATGCCTATAAATAAATAGACTAATGTAGTAATTGAGTTCATTCAATTCTAAGAATTTTCTTAAAACTTATGTACTATTTCGGTCTGTGATATCAGTTAACCTTCAAGCGGTCGCGCGGCGTCGAATCGACCGCTTTCAATACAATTTCGCTGATATTAACGATAATTCTCATTTAATGAAATTGAAGTAGCTTGCTATAGTATATCTACCTACAAATTTGACAGTTTATACTGACTACCAGCACCCCCCTTTATCGCAAGGAGCGCAATTGTTTTAGTCGCGGCTCAGACGTCGAAACGACCCCGCGCGCCTGTCATCGAAAACAGTACGGGCGACGCTCAATGCGAATTTTTTGCCATGTTCATAACAGTCTGACGGAAGATTCGGGTACTCGTAGAAGTGGCATAGGAGTGACAACGTCTGTTCAATCTTGGAAATTGATTATTTCTGAGGATATTATTGAAAAGATTATTATATACACTAACGAATTGATAAAAAAATAAGTCAACCTATATTATGATTTATTCCATAGGTCTTTTAGGTTACGCGTTACGGTCACGGTTAGCGACCGCTGCCGTTACAACCGTCCGCGCGCTCTCTTAAAGGTTAACTCAAAAATTTGCAGTTTACTTGTTCGTTCAAATATCTTTTAATACACTAAGTGTTAATGTAAAGAAGATTGTCTAATTAATTTAAACTTGCGCATCATTGTACTACTGAAAGTTTGAAGTAAAACAGATTTCTCTTTCTAATTTAAAGTGATGTTACGAGAAAGACGCTCGCCCGATGGTCAGCTACACGCCAGTTCGCAACAACACAAACAATGTAGAAGTTCAAATGATTACTCATAGTTAACATTGCACCTCAATGCGTTGCGTTCTACACCCGATTATTTTTATCGAGAATAGGTTTGCGCTTAATTACCATCTCGGCTGCTATAACGACGCTGTAGTCTAAAATGGAGCAAGAATATGTAGAAAATTCGTATCTCTCTTGAAATTCTTTTTCGAAACCCTGTACTACGAACCGGAACACAATTGAATTAAAATCTGTCTCGTACACACTAACACGCACACCGAACCTATAAAAATCGTTCTATAGTGTTATCATTGTTTTTTACCGACAGGAAATGATTCTAATCTAATTTACGAAATTAATAATAAAATGACTCACGCTTTTATTAAGTAGACCAGTGATAGGAAACGGCCTTTCTAAGTATGATTTATATCCATCGAGTGACGGTAGTTAACATGCCACCGACGGCACGGATGTTGTGCATCCTTCGGTGACTCAGATCGCCTTTGGCCGGCACACGGCGCGCATAAAGATTCCCTTTATTGCCCTTCTGCAACATGTGCGCGGAGTTGTGAATGAGATGCGAATTCAATCCCACTGCTGAAATGTTTATTTTACTTGCGGCCCGATTTAAGATGATATTATAAATGCGAAAGTTTGGAAGTTTCCTGCTCAATCACGTCGGAATGAATGGGGTTGCAATTGTGAACACTGATCATACTCTCGCATTTATAATATTAGTAACATCTTATATTATAAATGCGAGATGGTACATCTTAACGATTTAAGCCAGTGGTGCGCGTGGGATTCGAAGCCAGGGCTCCTGATCCTTTCGCCGTTCTATTCTAGGCTAGTCGGGGGGGGACTAGAACAGTCGTAACTTCAAAAAACCACTGCTTATTAATTGTTTCAATTAACGTGCACTCATAATACTATGAATTATTGAAATATAAAATAAACAAGAAAATTATAATACCAAATTTGAACTTTCTATATCATTATCTATATCATTCTGGAACTGGATAAAATCTTTTATGTCTATATCTTAATCAGTGATTATAATAACGATTTTAGGACGTAGACGGATATCTACATAACCGTTTGAGTTATGTTTATGAACTTTGGAGCACATATTGATATCCTGCAAGTCTGAATGTGTGAGCAATTTTACAAGTTAAATAGTTTTTAAATTATAAGGATGACAAAAGTAGCTCCAAATGGTTCGTGTAACTTACACTTGGTGCGGCTCGCCAGTTTACTTGAATGAACTTGGCTGGCCACACTGCCGTGTGCCACGAAGTTGTTTTGTGTTATTTTTATTACGCCCCGATGGGCGTAAGAAAATAAACATTTCACTAGTGGGATTGAATTCGCATCTCATTCAAAATTCCGCACACATATTTCAGAAGGGGAATATTTAAAATAAAGTGGCCAAGTGCGAGTCGGAGTCGCCCATGAAGGTTTCCGTTGCAGCAAGTAACTTATACATATTGTAGTACACATAGTTCTAGTAGTTCGTTGTAACTTTGATCGAAGTTTTAGTTATAGTGTATTTATGACGTACTAAAAAAAAACTACTTACCAGATCGAGTTCAAACCAATTTTCGGTGGAAGTTTGCATGGTAATGTACATCATATTTCTTTTAGATTTATTGTTTTCTTACTTTAGAAATTACAGCGGGAGGGGGACACATTTTACCACTTTGGAAGTGTATCTCGCGCAAACTATTCAGTATACAAATAAATGATATTAGAAACCTCAAAATGATTTTTGAAGACCTATCTATAGACACCCCACACGAATGGGTTTGATGAAAAATAAAAAAAATATGAGTTTCAGTTTTATGTATGAGGCAACCCAGTATTTATTGTTGTTTCTATATTTTTGTATAAAAATCTGAATGCGGTTTACAGAATACATCTACTTACTAAGTTTCAACAGTATAGTTCTTATAGTTTCGGAAAAAAAAGTGGATGTGATATACGGACGGACAGACAGACATGACGAATCTATAAGGGTTCCGGTTTTATGTTTTGAGGAACCCTAAAAACCGAATTAATTGATAACCTCGTCCTGTTTGAACTCGGTTAAACATCAAATAAGCTCGACACGTGTGGGCTGATATAACTTGATTCTAAGATATTATTCTATAATTATTATTTATTCTATAATTGCGAATCTGCGTCCTTGTAAGTCATGAGGTACTTAACGTCGGGTGCTTGTTCCTCACTTATTGGTCTTCTTTAATATGGCTTCTGGTTTCAACTTCAACTGTTTGATGTTTAAGATTTTGTTTGTGTTAGGTGTTGTTGATGGTACACCCTAGGGTGCAGCATTTGATTACCAAGTCGAACTACGATGATAAAAGTAAATCATTGAATTAATCATTTTTTTCAGTCAAACAATTAAATAAGATTTTAGTAGTGGAACGGATTTTAATAAATTAGAGCCATGAGGCTCGATGCTTAAGGAAAAACTTAAAACCAAAACTAACTGTAAGAGCATTTCTGAATAAATCAAAAATTTCGAAAATTAGTCCTTTTTCTTGTTATTTACTAATGGAAAAATGTCATAATTATAAGTATTACCGGTGTTCCGTGTTCTTAAAAATACGATCTAAACTTATTGATAGTGAATATGTTTGTCTTATAGAGGAAGTTAAATGTTCGCTATCGTCGACGACACTGTCGCTTTCTTTTAGAGGTCAACTTCAGCGGGCGAACATCTACTTTTAAACAAGAACTATTTCCAAACTTGTGTAATTATAGGTAGATGTTTCGACTTATTTGTTAAAACGGTACATTTATATTTCCATCTTTGTCGTTGTCAGGTGGCGACGGTTTCGCCCGCGGCGGACAACTATGAGGAGACGCTGTCGACGCTGCGGTACGCGGACCGAGCGAAGCGTATCGTGAACCACGCCGTGGTGAACGAGGACCCGAACGCGCGCATCATACGCGAGCTCAGGCAGGAGGTCGAGGCGCTCAAGGAAATGCTCAAACATGCCACGGTAAGGATTACCTGAAATCTTTTTAAAATAACAAATTAATAAAACGCACTGAATTTACTACAGAACCAAATTATTGGCCATGCTGGGCCCCGGCCCCTAGCTGGGTGATATTCCTAATAATGTTCTATATTGTAATATTGCTATATTGTAAATCTGAAAAGACGCCCTCGACGGTCTGGTAACCGGACCAAGATTAGCGGGAATTGAATGATGTTATGGGCATATGTGTGAACGCGCCTGTCATACACCATCTCAAGCAGCCTTGGACAAAGGTCTTAAGAAAATGCTCAAAGAATAATGACTTTTTTAAAATAATAGAGAGTGACGAAACAAGCAGGACATATATGCCTGATGGTAAGCAACATGACTGCCATATAACAGCAAAGTGACACGCAGCTATTGGAACATGAATAGAATAATATAAAAAAATATTGTATTAACAACACTAACACTACGCGAAGAGACTTGATACTTTATAAGCGGAGTACATTAACGAATCACGCTCCGTGATATGGAGAAAGCAAAACACTCTAAACACTGAGGATTTCTATGAAATTTGGTAGAGATATCTTTTTTTTTATATTTAAATTAGCCACTCCACAGACTCCGGGGTCCGTGATCTTTGTCATTATAATTATCGTTTTTTACACATATCTTGGATAAGGAGAAGAAGAGGAAAATAGGAGGGAGTTGGGTACATTTAAAATCTAATTCTAGTGCTCGTCTGTAGAGCCGATCACTACCGGTTGGAATTCCGCTAGTAATCGACTCGACATCGAGTGTTTGCCTTGTCATTTGCCTAAGCTGCCTCCTCCCGGCCCAGAGCCTCCACAACGGCCGCATTTCTGTCCCTGATGGCCATCTGTAGGTTAAAATCGCGGATGGTCTTCGGTGATGCAGCCCACGCTCGCCGCACGAACCGACCGATGGCGTCGTCGGTGTCGTCAGCGTAATATGTGAAGGTCCCCGTGTGCCGTGAGATTGCCACTACCGCATGGGGCACGCTCTCGTGCAGCTTCATGTTTGCCTTGGTTTTGATTACGATTACCGACTCGTATGTTAGTCCTTGAGCTTCATGGATAGTAAGGATGCGTGACCCGGTGCCTGATCCATAACCCTGGTTTGTCAGGGTCTCCTTCTCCTCTTGAGTGTGAACTAAGAAGAGGGTATTTGGTAGGGTATTGGGTATTTGCGCTCCCTTATATCTTCTCTGTTCTAGGGACTTTATACGGGACGCTGAAGAGTACATACCGGAGTATATTTCCCTCAGTGCATATGCGACGTCCATTGGGTTTCGATGTGTGCAGAGCAACTCCTGGCTGATCTTTTTACCAGGTTCGGGCGATGATACCTCATTTCAAAGAGATTTTCCTGTCGATATAAGGCAACTGATTGACGTCTCCAATGAGGACAATTTCACCAACACCAGACAGCCTTGAAGCCATCACAATGGCTCCAAAATGGTTCATGAGAGCTTCGTCCACCATGGGGCGACTGAAACTTTCTCTACCGAAACCATTTACCAGAGCAGAAGCCATGGTTCGCACTCTGGTTTTGACCAGGTTTCCGATTCGGTGCGATAGCTTTTCTCTTAGATCTTTTGCTGCCTCAGTTGTTGTAGTGATGATGGCGTCCTTGTCCACGTCGAAGTGTCTAATCACCCATGTTGTTTTTCCACATCCTGGAACTCCGTTGACCCACTGTATTCTCGGTACATCCCAATTTTCCCAATCTGCTTTGACGTTTCCGTTCCCTTCGATGGTCTTGGCCATCTCTAGGATCTTATCGTCCAGCATAATCTTGGTGCATCGGACAGTAACTACAATTGGGTCGTTTGGTGGTGTCGCATAAACAGGCACTCCCGCGCGCTCTCTCTCTCTCGTTCAGTGTCACGAAGCCATTTTCTGCACTGTAAGCTGCCATATACTGTCCTGTCATGGTTCCCTTGATGACCCGGGAAGTGACATTATTGTAAATGGCTGCTTCGGCCTCCTCGAGTTTCGCCTTTAAAAGGCTTTCACTTCCTAGCCTATAGGACTGCATGATGTTTTCGCAGGTCTTGAGGTTGACTTGTCGTGTCGCACTCAGTGTGGCTATGAATTCGATGAAGGCGTTGCGTGCATGGCTCCGCGGCTCCGAAGCCGTGACATAGCGGGCGGTTCAACCTGTCCCATGTCGGCTCTCGTTCGGGCTGGTTGTTGCTGTGAAGCTGCTTTGGGGTCTTTGACGTCGAGGGGCGATGAATGGGATGTGATTCGAGTACGCTCCTTGCTGCTGCGTTGAAAGCAGTCACGAACGCGGTGTTGGTGCCTCGGCTGCTAGTTAGATTGGCTGAGGCTTTTTCCGCGGCTGCCTTCTGCTGTACTCTTTCGGAGCCGGTTTGGATGGTCGAACTAGGAACAGGATGTCCCCAGCTGTCAGTTGCATTTGTTTGGTCGTGCGAAGGGCTCTGAGGAAGCTCAGATTTTCTCCCCTGTCTTCGTATACGACAACCTCAAGATGTTTAGAGGCCTCAATGCAACCCAGCCGGTCTGCGACTCTCGCTCTTGAATATTCGATTGCCATCGCATCCACGCTTATCACCCGGGTGTTTCACCTGCATTTCTGCTCAGATGTGCGAGCAGCGCACTTGCCTGTGTGAAAGGCGTCCGACCTTCCGAGTATTCTATTAGTGCAATCGTTTTGTTTTTCGATCGCACCAACCGAAATCGGTGGCCGTCTACCTCGCACACCGGCATGGCGTCGTAGGTTTTCCGCTTCATCGTGACTTTTGCGGTACTCCCATTGAGCAGGCAAGACAATCCAGGCGACAAACGGGCTCGTTTCCGCTCCCAAGCGAAGCAAAAGCTTATTCCGAATCTTTCTTTGTTGCTGTCCATGAAGAGAGCCACTCCGCGGATACGGATCCCTGCTTCTCCTCGGTCTGCGTTCTCCAGTAGTTGTTTGACGGAGATGCTCTTCGAGGAGTTATGTTGGCGGGAACCGCATGCCGCGCGGCGTCCACAGACAGCGGGGCAGGGTGTGTGGTGATGGGGGCGCGTATTTGAATTAGTGGAGTTTCTCATGGCCGCTATGCGGAATGAGCTCTCCATGAAGGACAGGAGCCGTGTTCTGTTATCTGGATCTACTAAGATGTTGTGGAGATCCGAGACAACCAGTCTTCTGTCGATCATAGATTCGAGCTCATGTCTTGCGACCATGAATCGGGGACAATCGACTAGCACATGCCAGACTGTTTCGGGTTGGTTGGGGTCACACTCGCATGCCGGACTGCTCTTGAGCTTAAATCTGTACAGGTAATCTGCTATTCCTCCGTGTCCCGTCAACGCTTGTACCTGGAAGGGAGTCAGTTTCGTGGTTCTCATCACCCGATATGCGTTTGCTATATCGGGGAGGAACGTCTGGGTGACTTTTCTGGTGTCCCAGGTCTCATATCGATCCTGCCATTTCTTGACCGATCTGCAGTTGATTGTTTTGCTGCAAAGGATTAATGACAAGCTTGATCAATGTATTAATAACAAAATAGTTTGAGAAAGACCTGCAGAGTGCTGCTATAACTTACATACTTTTCAAAGTTATGACCAGAAGTTTTGCTTCACGGAACTTTAATCCGCTTGGGTTACAGAACTCGTGTCTAACTTACTGCTCAGCTCATGTTTGCTTATCGCCTATAAAATTCTTACTCTAACATGTTCAAAAGTTTTAACGGTAGAGCATTTTCTTTTTATCCAAGTTAGTTTTTAAGTTTTGTAGTATTCTGTAGGGAAATACTGTCCCACTAGTAATTTTGCTTCCAGGCTTAAGCAATCAGGACTACTGACATTCTTATGTAATTTATTTGATAGGTTCTTCAGTTCTGTCTTCATCGTAGACACTGAGAAAGCACCATGCTGCTATGGATATTAGATCCATAAACCCACATAGGTGTCTGTGTAATATAAAGTAAATAAGTTCCTTGTAGGTTCTTAAGCTATAGCATTACCATTACCTAATACGGCACAATAAGCCTTTTAAAAAAATAGAGTAATGGGGCGAGCAAGGCTTACGCCTGAAGTTAGGAAGGACACCTGTCCGTGACCCCAGAATGAAGAACAGAGACATGAAGAATCCAAGTCACTGCTTAGCTTTAGCTACTGCGCTCATCATCCGGAGATAGTGTGTGATTTATCTTTTTATCTCTCCTCATTTCATATTTTATCACTTTAATTTCTCTGAAAACATTACGCATCGGGACACAATACTGTAATAAAATATTACCACTTTTGGCGTTAGAATAACTAACAACGGTGTGCCACATTTCGTACTACTAAAAATCACACAAATATTGTCTACAAAAAGTACTAGTGTAGAGTTGTCTTATTTTCCATTAGCATTTGATGAACTAGAAAAAACTGTCAATAACCATTGTTAAGCGGTTGGAATGCGGATAATACTTAAATCGGATTCTGAGCATATCACAAGCGACTAATCCATTAAAATTTGACAAACCCTTCGTAATTCGTGATTATTCAATTCGACAGGGTTCCCCGGTGGGAGAGGATGTGCACGAACAACTGGCGCAGAGCGAACATCTCATGAAAGAAATGTCGCGAACCTGGGAGGAGAAACTCGTCGAAACTGGTATGTGTGTGTAACTTCGACCTCGGACCGTGGGTCCAATAATTTATTACACTTCTGTATGTATTATAATTTATCGTAACAAATCAAGTAGGGCCAACCTATAAAAAATAAATAAAATGAAATAGTTTGATGAAGACTTATTCGGATTAAAAGTGGTTCTCGTTTGGTTTTGCGTAAAATAAACTCATTTATACCAGAATTACTAAGATCGAAAAACCAGATTTTGTTAAGTAAATAAAAACATACCAATATTAATTAAATATCTTAAGGCGAATTTTGCTAAATATCTGGTTCGGTATCTATTTGTTATTTATCTGTTCGATAAAATAATTAAGTTGTGTAGCTAGTTAATTATAAAATGATTGATAGTGATTTTGTTGGTTATTTCTTTTAAAACTAAACTTGTGAAGCTGAAATAAGTTTTAGTAAAAGAATATTGCATTCTTATAATATTTCCATCCAATGAATAATGGTGTCCTGAAAAAACGTTTTCATTTCAATATGATATTTTGTTCACTCAATGAACCCCAAGGTCAGTCCGAATAGAAACCAAGCATTTTACTATCATTGAGATGTATCTATCAGCGCTTCAATATCTTTACAGGTCGGATACAAGGCGAGAGACAGCAAGCTCTGGAAAAGATGGGCATCAGCGTACAGGCAAGCGGCATCAAAGTCGAGAAGAACAAGTATTATTTGGTCAACTTGAATGCCGATCCGTCGCTCAACGAATTACTAGTTTATTATTTGAAGGTAATAAATCACACGTACCGATCACCGCTGTAGATGATACATATCAAAGTGCCGATTATGCATGAGCCGCTGTTCCTAAAACCAATTACAGAGAGTTTATAATAAGAACGGACGAATAAACTTGATTTGTGATGTAATTTATTTGATGTGTGGATGGGTACTATGTATCATAAGTATGGATTTAGTTTTTTAAATCTCTATTTATAAAAATGTTATGTTGGTTTGTGTAAAAAACTAAAAAAGTTCTGCACCGATCGAGCTGAAATTTTACAATTTATATATAATCCGCATCAAGGATTGTTTTTATCTAATTTTCTAATATCACAATGTGCCACAGCGAAGCGTGGCAGGATACAGCTAGTTATTTATAAATAAGTGTTATTCTAGCTGTCTGGTTTCTAGTTTGTGGAAAGCTGTTTCTTGTAATACTTGTTTTAAAACTGAAAAAAATGAGTAAGAAGTAAGAGAGATGAGGCGAGTTTGAAAAACTAAATTATATGACACTTCATTCTAAAACCAATAGACAGACCGGTATCTATAAGTTTACTTAGTTTGTGGCTTGAAAGTGTTGTATGAGAAATGTCTTGTTTTTTGATAATGAACTAACTAGTAATTCCTACAATAATTATTCCAGGACCGAACTCTGGTGGGCGCCGACAGCTCCGCCGACATCCAGCTGTCTGGGCTGGGCATCCAGCCGCAGCACTGCTGGCTGGTGGTGGAAGGCGGCAGCCTCAACATGGAGCCCGTGGGCTCCGCGCGCTGCTTCGTCAACGGCACGCCCGTCGTGTCCAGCGTGCGCCTCGGCCACGCCGACCGCATCCTGTGGGGCAACCATCACTTCTTCCGCGTCAACTGCCCCAAAGTCTCCATGGGTAGGCTGTGTGAGTGCTTTTGTGATGTCTTTTGTTGGTGATGGCTTCATTAACGATACTACTATCGTATACAACGGGCACCATGGGCATGATATGACCGCATACTCTGAAACCATCACTTCTGCTTGGACTGCCTAAAGTCTCATGGAGTCTGCCGGCTGTAAAATTTAAATGACCTTTGTTGATGATATGAGTAGCTTTGTCAATAACACGCCTGTCGTATCGTCATGCGCCTCGGCCATGCCGACCGCATCCTGTGGGGCAACCATCACTTCTTCCGCGTCAACTGCCCCAAAGTCTCCATGGGTAGCCTGTGTGAGTGTGTTTGTTATGTCTTTTTGTTGGTGATGGCTTAATTAATTATGCGCATGTCGTATCCAGCGGGTGTTTTGACCGCGTGATGATATGATTGCTTATTGTGGAGTAACCTTCACTTCTTCCGCGTCATTTACCTCAAAGTCTCCTTGGGTAGGCTGTGTGAGTGTGTTTGTGATTTGAAATGTCTTTTCTTGGTGATAGCTTCTCTAACGGTATGGTCGTCATGTCCAGTGTGCGTCTTGGCCACGATAGATGCTTACCCTGTGGGGCAATCATCACTTCTTCTGCATGAAATGTCCCTACCGTATTATTAATTTTAATTTATTTTACTGCTGATATCAATGTGTTTAACCAAGAACTTCCTACAAACAATGTGACCAATGTCAATGTGAGTAAATCACATCTTTGACTAATGTTTTGTTATTTTCAACTTGTTGTAGCGGCGGCGTCAGAGCCACAGACGCCCGCGCAGCCGATCGACTACAACTTCGCTCGCGATGAGATCATGCTGAACGAACTGAGCAACGACCCCATACAGACCGCCATCTACCGCCTCGAGAAGCAACACGAGGAAGACAAACAAGGTTCGATCCTATTTCTATCACTTTTGAGTCCGGATTTCAACTAGTTACGGAAATAGCAAGCTGGTTACCATGGGGTCCATTTTGATGGATGATGGATAAATAGATACTTTCTTGGAACGTCAAAAAAAACTATTTACGAAAAGTAACGACAATGAACTTAGTATACGACCTTATTGCTGAAACGGTTGAACTTATAGTGGTTCAATTAAACAAGTTTAGGAATAGAGATTGTAATTTTAGTGACTGTTATAGTGTAGAATATCTTGTAGCCAAGCTTGTGGTATAAAGAAATATTTTTTTAAATAATTAGCTATCGATGATGACTAGAAGAATTTGCCCGCTTTGCATAATAACGTGTAAAACCGACAGTATTAATACTTTTTACAATTGTTTACTACAAATATCTTATTTTACTTCAGTGGCGCTGGAGAAGCAGCGGCAAGAGTACGAGAGGCAGTTCCAGCAGCTACGGAATATTCTGTCCCCGTCCACTCCGTACCCACCCTACTCGTATGATCCTCTCAAATTAGGTGAGTTATAATGTAATTATGTATAAAAAGTATATATTGTATGTATTTACAATTTTATTTAAGTACTATTACGGACGTTCAGGTGCAAAATTGGTTCGACAATATCATTTTTAACTTGGTCCTGGACTCAATTGACACAGGGCCGATAAAGGCGTGATAAAAGTCAGACATACATATACCCAATAGTGAGATAAAGAATACTCATCATGGTCGTAAAGTATATCAGCTATCTGTCTCCTATAATACTTACAAGGTTTTCTTAGTTAGGAGCTATTTATAATAAGCAATTTATTCCATAACCTTAATCATATTTCATTTACAATGTTGTTAGTATTTATCAAAATCTTACGGCCTTATTCGTAATAAATGCTTATAGAAGACTTAAAACACTAATTAGTTAAAACGCTCGATAAGCTTATAAAACGTTCTATACAATTCCGTATTCATAAACGCTTTCTGCGTTCATAAATGCCTTCTGTAACTAAAGCATTACTAATATCAGTTTTAGGATCAAAATGTTGCCATTATAATGAAATCGATCGATTTTATAGACAAACTGACAGAATCGTCCACAGATAAAACGAGTTTGATGGTGGACCCATAGACAATGTTACAGAATAAAAAAAAATGACATACACTGTGAAGTTATGAAGCGGGGAAATTTAAAGTTATATTACTAAAACGTAGTGGTGTTCGTTCGTTCTCTCATTAATTTCTTGTATTTTATAAGAATAATTATTGCTAATGAAATAAGTTACAAATAAATTCCGAAAGTAAAGGGATCACTCCCATCTATGTACACCTTTTGTCGATGTGGATTACTTTCATGTCAACATGTTTTATTTTTTCACCATCAACACCAAGCATTACATTGGTTTTATCATCATCATCAGCTGCAAGATGTCCACTGCTGAACATAGGGCTTCCCCCCCCTAGATTTCCACAACGAACGGTCCTGCGCAACCTGCAACCAGCGGTTTCCAGCGACCTTTATGAGGTCATTGGTTTTTATACACTACATAATATATACTCACTAAATTCACATACATTCAAACGTTTGGAATATTTGAAGCAAGAATCCTGGTACCTTGATTTCACGTTTTTCCGACCATCAAGCTCATAATTCTCAGAAGCTATGAAGAAGATGAAATTGACCTGAATTATGAACATAATATAACAAAGATACTCCGAACGCTCAAACGCTGGACATTACGGTGACATTACCGAATGGAAACCAAAGAAAAAGTTGAAGTTGAATATGTCACAACGCCATTTTGACACTAATCAGCTGTTAAGAGTCGGCCATATTTGCCTTAAAACACCGCTAAAGTAGGGTTCTCGGCTCTATAACTTTATAGAAGGCTTATAGCACGTTTTAGCGCTAAAATGCTGTTATGAATACCATTTTTCCTAAAACGTACTATAGCAAGTCTTTAGACATGCTACTTTTTATGAATAAGACCGTTAGTTGTTAGTAATTGTGTTAGTTTTCAGATGGTTTTTTCGATATGGACCCCAGTTTGGGTAAAGGCCTCTTCCAACTCTTTTCATGTCTTTATGTCTTTCAACCCTCCTGTTTGGGGCTAAATGGAGTTAAAAAATTGGTTTAAAAAATTATGTCTGCTCACAAACCTGTAAAGACGTTCTTTCAGGCTTAAGCTCGTCGATAATAATTTAAATGCAATTCAATTTTTGATTTCGTAAATATTATGTAATATTATTGCTCCACCCACTCTACCGTATTGGATTTTCTGTAAAAAAGAAACTTAATCTGTAATCTCTAGGTAAAATGACAGCGTGCACGCCCACGACAGCGGCGCGTGTCGAGCGCTGGGCGGCAGAAAGAGACGACACGTTCAAACGCTCCCTGGGACGGCTCAAGGCGGACATACTGCGGGCCAACGCTCTAGTCCAGGAGGCGAACTTCCTCGCCGAGGAGATGAGACGGAACACGAGGTTCAGTGTAACGCTGCAGATTCCTCCGCAGAATCTCAGCCCGAACAGAAAGGTACTGGTTAGTGCAACCTTTTATCTACTAACAAAACTAACTTGCACCACGTTACTGTAAGGTACACTCCGCAAGGCATAAGCTGAGCTTTGCATTTTGTGAGTGTACATGGATAGTGTAGGTGTGACAACCGGCCTTAGGCGCGGCGCCATTCTGTCTCGCCGCGCTCCTGCCTGATTGGTGATCACTCACACTAATGCAAAGCTCAGCCTATACCTCGCGGACAAAATTTCAAGCTCCTGCCTGATTGGTGATCACTCACACTAATGCAAAGCTCAGCTTATACCTCGCGGAGTGTACTTTTAGAATTTTACACTCAAAAAGAAACAAAGGAACTGGAAGAAGCAAAGTATTTTACAAAGGTGTAAAATTGTACGTAAGTTTTAGGATTAAGCACTTTCTACTAACAAAAAATAATTCATGAATGAGACTGTAAACCTAACGACACTGACGATAAATTCCGTAATTATTAAAAAAAATCATTCATGTCGACTTAATTGAATGTCAAATTTATTTTTATAATAGAGACAAAAAATATTCAACAATGTAATCCTTTTATAAAACGACAGTTTTTGTAAAATTTTGCGGACTCTAAAGTTGGAATACCCATAACACCATGTCGCAGTACAATAAAGCGCATTTGCCGTTGAACACTTTTGTGAAGAGCCAGGTTCTTTTTTTTAATTATGTAGTCGCTAAAGATGGAATACCCATAATACTATTTCGCAGTACAATAAAGCGCATTTTGTTTTGTTTTTAACTTTCGTGAACTAGTTGTTTTTCAAATTGAATTAAAGTCTCTGAAAATGGAATACCCATACCACCATGTCGCAGTACGTACAATAAGGTGCATTTTTCGTCAATAACTTTGTTAAGAGCTAGGTTTTTCAGCCTCTAAAGATGTAATACCCATAGTAATATAATCTCAATATATTCCAGCGTGGCGCGTTCGTGTCCGAGCCGGCGATAATGGTGAGGCGGCCGAGCCGCGGCGGCCAGGTGTGGTCGATGGAGAAGCTGGACAACAAGCTGGTCGACATGAGAGACATGTACGACGAGTGGCGCCGCCGGCAGCAGCGGGGCGAGGAGATCCTGGAGGAGGTATGTTTACGGGAAGACATACTAATCTGAAACTACTTAATTGTACACACCGAAAACAAAAAAACACTTATATTACAATAGAGGAAAAATAATAAAAACTAGTGTTATAATCGGCTACAGTCAAAGATAGAAGGTTATACCATAACGCTCATTGGATAGATAATAATAAGAATAGGTATATCTGGATCTATACAGATAACGTATTAAGCATGTTTCATTCTAAAGTTCGAAGTTTTCTCACTTATTTCGGCAATCCCATGACTGCCAATTCTTTGTTTTTGTTAAATCATATTTATTAAAACAAATAACTCTTGTTTTACAGGAACCAAACCCAAAGACGGTGGATCCATTCTACGAGTCGCAGGAGAACCACAACCTCATCGGTGTGGCGAACGTGTTCCTCGAAGCGTTATTCCACGACGTGACCTTGGATTACCACACGCCAATCATCAGTCAGCAGGGAGAGGTCGCGGGGAGACTGCAGGTGAGACCACTATTACTCCCCAGTCCTCGAACACTATACCAAAAGTTATTCATACAAACGATGCCGTCGAATTACCTATTCGACACATAACTTCGCAGATGTCGTTCGTTCACACGTATCTTGGTATAGTACTTTTATGTCACAAACCGACGAGAACTTTACTTGTTGTAACGACGTTCACAGTCACCCTGTGAATGTGTGCGTGACCGCGGACGCTCTGAGCACCGCCCGAGACGCGGGCCAAGTGTGTGCGTATTTGAATTACGTGTTAACGGTATTTGTTTACACGCACTAGTACTTAACGTGTTTTTAGTTTTTACGCTTCGTCACAACAAATAAGACGCGCGTCGCTTCGTGAGATAAAACTACTATGTCCATGTATCATAAATATGCACACAAAATTTATAAGTGCTGTATCGGCTATACAATCTAGCTTCCCTAAATATGGCTTCCATTAGTCAGGCTTCCGTATTGTAAGCTTTTCTCAGGGTGAAGTGGAGTTGTGTGGACATTTACTCATTGAATAATAGGCGAGCAGCATTAGCTGATATGCCTATATTTCAGTGTTGAAGTAACAAAATTATAGGTAACTAGCTGTACCCTGCCACGCTTCACTGTATAGCACATTGTGTTTCAAAAATTTGTTAAATACAATCCTTGATGCGGATTATATATCATTGTAAAATTTCAGCTCAATCGGTGCAGAACTTTTTGAGTTTTTTGAAGCGTACACAAACCAACATAACTTGTCTTGTCCAGTTTGATCTTGTAAGCTTTTAAAGATTTTGCCGAAATAAATATGTTTACATTTGTTCTAGGTGGAGATAAGTCGAGTGTCGGGTCAGTTCCCCCAAGACCGCATCTGCGAAGCCGCGTCCGATAGCTCGGGCGACATGCGCGACGACGACGAAACTTCCGAGACCGCTCCGCAGCAGGTATGTACCGTAACACGTAGATAGACGTATTTGTGAACTTTTTTGTTTTGCTCTAATATGCAACGTCCTATAACACTTGAGGAAATTTGTGCTTTCTTAGATAAATCATTACATATGTTTTTTTGTTATTAAACAACTTTCGCGATTTGAACACATACTGTAAACATTATACAGTACTTAATCACGCACAAAAAAATTTAATTACTCCGATATTTTGGCAGCGTTACAGCCACCGTGGTCACGAGGAGACTCCTCTAGAAGAGTTCGCTATGTTTCAACAGCGTGAAGAGGAGTCTTCTCGTGCCCACGGCGGTTGTTAGAAGAGTTTTCTCCTGACCAAGGCGGTTGTTAGAGGAGTGTTCTCGTGACCACTGCGCTTGTTAGGAGAGTGTTCTCGTGGCCACGGTGGTTGTTAGAAAAGTTTTCTCGTGATCAAGGCGGTTGTTAGAGGAGTCTTCTCGTGTCTCGGCGGTTGTTAGAGGAGTGTTCTCGTTATAACGGCGGTTTGTTGTTTACCATACTGTCTTTATGATGTGATTTTCCGTGTTTGTCTGTCGGGTCGCTAGATAATTTACATATTATATCCGTGTCTCCCTAGGTGACATTACGCGTGCTGATAAAGCAAGCGAGCGGCCTGCCCCCGTCTCTGTCGCACTTCGTGTTCTGCCAGTACTCGGTGTGGGGCGGCGGCGAGCCCGTCGTGGTCCCGCCGCACGTGTCGGCCGACACGCCGCCGCCGCCCGCGCCCGCCTCCCCGCGCCACCCGCCCGCCGTCGCCTTCCGCTTCGACCACGAGCGAGACTTCACCGTGTCGCTCACCGAGGAGTTTATCGAGCATTGTGCGGGTGAGTGACGTGGTATATAGAGTTACATAATGATAAAGCGAGCGGTCTGCCCCCGTTGTGGTCGCCTAGTTATTCTAGTTAACCGACTCACTCTAAATTTGAAGACACCAAGATTGTAACCATCTGGAAAAAGATACGCATTTCACAACTAGACGTTTTTATTTCTTATCACAAAAATCTTCGCTCGATTCTTTAGAACGTCAACCATGAAACGATGTCGCTTTTTCGAGCTACGAGCAGTACGATAGAAAAAGGACAAGGTGTCATTAGATCATCTGTCCGTCTGCCCCCAAACTTAGCAAAGTTTGTAATATGGCGGCCAGATAGCTGATATAATACTTATATAGTTGTAAATACATACTTATTATACATAGAAACACCCAGACACAGTGCAAATATTTGAATTCATCA
>CM029771.1:26727488-26882355 GCA_017562165.1 Ectropis grisescens
TACGTCACAGATGTAACATGGAAACACTCATGGAGAGTACGTACTTATGGCGCGGCCAGGGACTTTTCAAAGAAGCGACGAATGACATGGATACGATATGGGACGGCACGAGCGGTTTGAGATCTACCTCTAAGACCTCTATTCAAATAGACGAAGAAATAGTTCGTTTAGAAAAACCGACTTCAATTTAAAATTAGTCAGACACATGACAAAATTTCATATTTCTGTGAAATCTTAAAAATCGTACAAATACGTAAGTTGATATTTCAAAAACTACCACGCCGATTTCGATAAAATTGATATGGGACCAGCTCTGTAGTATTATATACCAAATAAATAAATAATAATAAAAAATAGATTCATAATTGGAGCTATCACGTAACATATATAAAAAAAACATGCAACCGAATTGAGTACCTCCTCGTTAATAGGCGTGAAGACAGGTCCTGCAATTATATTGCATTTTTTGATATAATGACAGTATTCAAATAGAATAAAATATGTACTAATTTTAATGTTGATATTTTTTAGTTTAACTTTGTTTTTATTTTTTAACTTTATGATCACTCAAACGGGGCACGTCCATTTTAACGTACGATATTATTAGAAAATGTATTTACCATTGGATATTTGACCCATTAAATTTCAAGTTACTTTTGTTATGAAACCAAACGCAATATTTAATATAGCTACTATACAAACTTTACGCGTGACGCATAGAAAATACGACAGAGTGACGTCACGTTTCTGTAGTGATTTGCATGAAGCGTTTTTGGGAGAGTAAAAATTTTGATTATTTTAAAATCGTGATATCATGGGAAGTTTTTAAGATAACAAAGTAATCCTTTCACCTATGTTTCAGTTATTGAGTAGCCTTTTGTTGGCACTGTAAATTAAAAAAATTGAGTCGACATGCCTATTGCAGTCGGTTCAAAACAAAATAACAAAACCGATACAGCTAATGAATGAAGTAATTCCGCTGACAGGCGCGCGGCCACAGATAAAGGCTCGGTAACGTAAGATACGAAAGCGAAGCGGACATTTGTAATGCACGTAACTGACATGAGCTCTCGAACATTAATTGCTTTCTCTGACGTGACCGAGAAATTACAATTAGTTTTAGAAAAGTAGCTCTCTATGTCTTTGTTTCACATCGGCAAACTATACTCGGCGTCACTTGTATGACTGGAGTTGCCATGTAGTAATTTGAAAAGTCCTGACAAATAGCCTGACATTTTGATAAAAGTCCGGACACTTAGTTACCGTTGTATGGTAGGCATGGGATTTTTTCTATCGGACTAATCATAGCTCGAAAAAGCGACATCGTTTCATGGTTCATGTTCCAAAGACACGAACGAAGAGGACTCTAGTTTTGTGATAAGAACGTCTAAGCTGTGGAATACGTTGCCTGAGTGGGTTTTTTCCGATGGTTACAATCTCGGTGTCTTCAAATCGAGTTTTTTTTTTATTAACCTATCGCAGCTGGCCACAGACGCCTTTACTACCGAACTGACTTCAAATCGACAGTGATCCAGTTTCTTCTAGGTAAACACGCTCCATCGTAGACCGCATCATCGCTTAAAATCAGGCGAGATGGTGGTCGAGAGTAAACCTATATATCTTACATCTTTGTGTCACTGATAATTAAAATAGCTGCGTGACGTCCAGCCATACCGTATCCATGTCGGTAACGTGAGCCCATAAGATTTTCTTTTATGAAATAGTGCTCAACGCGGTTAAAAAGATTTCACTTCCACTGTCAAAATTTGTTCTTTAATTCAGGAGCTAAAATACCACAGCCAGACTGACACTTAACAGATCTATTTTCAATTTGGAGTTAATAATTTAGTGTTCGTTAATACATAGTGCAAGCGCTATATATTTAAATCGATATTCTGTCGCCTTTTCGTCTACACCTTATTATGGGTCTAGAAACGAAGGCCGTCTTGCGGCGTTCAGACTACTAATGATTCAAATCAAAATCTATAACATAAAAACAATGAATGTACTGAAATCTGACAAAACATGTGAGGACCGCAAGTTTGATCCACGTCTAGACTTTTTGGTAATGTCTGAAGTGCAAGTAGGCATCATTACCACGGTACACTTACATTATAACGGTATTGGAAAACATCGTCAGAAAATTTAGATATTCCAAGAAAGACGTTTTGAGGTCATGTGACCTTTGCTTTTCCAGGGAGGTAGATAATGGTGTCGACTTCCTCCTTGGCAGCAAAAGGTTTCATGTCTCAGCAGAAAAGGTAAAGTGTACTTTTTATGGTATTTAATTTAATTGATTGTTTTAGGAAATTTTGGTTGTAACGATAATAGGTTAACGTTTGATCGCCATCTCGTTTTATGATAAGGGACGACGCGTTGTACGATGGACCGTGCTCGTCAAGAAGAAACCGATTGTTGAAATCTCGACATGAAGTCACCAAGATTTCATTCCACAGCATAGATATTTTTATTGCAAAAGGTTATGGTTAATATGGTTGTGTGGTAGGGCTCTTGGCAGAGTCCGCCTGGGGAAGCACCACACCTTTGCCAGTTATTCTACCGCCAAGTAGTAATGTGCATACATTACTGTGTTTAAAGGGCAATGTTTCCCAAGAAATTACAGGGCTTAGAGGTATAACATCTTAGATCTCTGGGTGACGAGCCAGTGCAATGCCAGGTAATGATTTGAATCTTCATGTTCGAATAGCTGCGTGACGCTGTATTGTTATGTGGCGGGCATGTTGCTGATCATCAGACACATTCATGCCTTGCTCGTCTCGTCACTCTTTATTTAAAAAAAATATTATGCACATCGATATAATTAAAGAAACAAAGATGAGGTATGCTATAATCTAAAGACAACATAACGTGGCGAAAATTTGTTTGAAAAATTTGAAAATTGAATTGTCAGCGAACGTACACAATTGTCAGCGAACGTACACAACTCCTTGTTGCGACTGAGACTAAATCAGGAGACGTCACCTGATTTTGCATCACCATAGTAGAAGTGCGTTTGCCGCTTCTGCGTTTTTAAGAGTTCGATGATTATGCAGAAAACTTGTCAATATGTCATGGCATAAATTTTAGCCAACTTTGAACGAGGAGGTTCTAAATTCGGTTGCATGTATTTATTTTACACAATCGTCTTCCATGACGTTCCTAGCCATCAACGGCGAACCTGGCACTATTTCCTGAGCTCCTAATTCACGATTCGCTAAAATAAACAGTACATCGTGGAGAATGAACAATGAACATTTTATCCTGAATTCATATCACTATTTTGGAATTATTTTTTATGGTACAGAGTGATGAGACGAGCAGGACATGCACCTGATGGTAAGCAACACATCTACTTAAAACATCACAGCGTTACGTAGCTATTGGAACATGAAGAAACCAAATCACTACCCAGCGCAGTATACCCTGTAATTTGCCTAGATACATTGCTTTTGAAAACATAATACAGTGATGTTTGCACATTACTGCTTGGCGGTAGAATGACTGGCAAAGGTGTGGTACTTCCCCAGGAGAATTCTGCAAAGATGCTTACTAATATATATTATAATTAATGAGATTTATAAAAGAGATGAACGATATTCAATGAGTCATTGCAAATACGATGAAATTAAACTACTTTCGATCGGAATAATATGGATATTGTCGTGCGCAATCAACTATAAAGAATTAAATTTGGCCGCTGGCCAAGAGTCAACGAACTAAGAGTTCCAGAAGAGATATCTTATAACATACTCATTGACAATGTGACGCATAGTGTAAACTTAGATTAAATTTAAAACGAGTAATTGAAAATTTCATTTGGACACCTCATTAACATTTTAATTTTTCATTATATTTTCATAACAGATTTATTCTATTCTGACATATATGTATAATTAACATTTTCTTTAGATTGTGTTGAAAGGAAAGGTTATTTAGTTTTAAATTAATACACGGGTAACTCACGTTTAATGTAATCAGTCCAGTCCGACTCAAGTTTCGATCGCGTCCGGCGATCTTTTTCCAGGAGAGTGCGCGCGCGGGTTCGCAGTTCGTTTAGCACTGGTTTAGTGCTAAACGAACTGCGAACCCGCGGAAAAGATCGCCGGACGCGATCGAAACTTGAGTCGGACTGGACTGACTATATTAAACGTGAGTTACCCGTGTATTTATTTAAAATGTGTAATAACCACGTTAGTTTTCATAGTTCATTTCATAGTTCATTAGTTATGTTCGTTACAAAAGTGGATTCAAAACTTTTGGTGAATTATGAAAGTACGATTTTAGCAGTAAGACAGGGAAGGAAATATTAGCTTACCGAAAGCAACTGATCAAGCACGGACCGTCTCTTCAATGTTGATGTTGGAGAAGCATTACTCCTGTAAACAAAGAAAATGTTGTTTAGTACACATACATATAACGATTTAAATAGTAGCGGCAATTCGTTCTGTGTACCAGAGTTGCGCTTAACCGGGCCTTCTACCGCCTAACTACATCGGCTTTAGCTTTGCTATTGGCATCTCTATCATTTCACACGAAAATAAAAGAGACAGAAACATCAAAGCTAAGACAGTTTTCGTTATTTTTTTTAGTACGACTTGTGCCTGATGGTAAGCAACATGCCTGCCACATAACAGCACAGTGACACGCAGCTATTGGAACATGAAGAGTCCAAATCATAACACTGCACTGCGCTCATCACCCAGAGATCTAAGATGTTATATCTCTAAGCCCTGTAATTTCTCTGGAAACATTGCCCTTCAAACCGGAACACAATATATCATCTTAGATCTATGGGTGATGAGCGCAGTGCAGTGCTAGGTAATGATTTGGACTCTTCATGTTCCACTACAAAAAATCGTTCGGCGGCAGACCCCCAGTTAGCATTACATATTAAAGTAAGTATAACGAATAATGATGTTACCAAGTTTCAAGCAGGCTCTTATCACTTTTCCAATGGAGAGCAAAGTATAACTGATACTTTTATTATTTGTTAGTTTATCTGCCGTAACAATATCGAGACTTTCGAATACCTACTTCGGTTCGGCAAATAAAGGCAAAAATACACCGATAGAGAGACACCATTTTATCAATAGGTTTCTTTGTGCGGAACATTTAAATTGGTATCAGAATATCTGCAGAAGTATAAGGTATAGTTTTAATTAAATCCGTCGTCAGAGATGTAGAGGTAGTACTCGTTAAGTAACATAAGACTAGGTTAGTAGGACCATACACCGTTGGTCCCAAAGTACGGTAGGCAGTAGAGGTAACTTCATGCCAACTGTTCCCAACTTCATCCCTTTAAGAAAAAAGTTAATTGTGATTTGTTCGTACTGACAATAGATCTGATGTTATAGCATGAATTCAATTGTCACAGGACCGAGGAAGATAATATGATCAAAGGGAGGCATATACCCAGTAGTGTGAAGAAATAGGCAGTGGACGATGGTAATGATTATTATCAATAAGTCTTAATTATCGACTACTATCCCAATGGTTTCTTTTTGTCAGAAACCTGAAGTCTGATCTGCATGATCTAATACCACCTTGCCCTTTCTATCGTACTTCTCGTAACTCGAAGAAGCGGTACCGTTTCATGGTGGATATTCCAAAGACACAGACGAAGAGGTTTGACTCCACGTTTGTGATAAGAACGTCTAGGCTGTGGAATGAGTTGCCTGAGTGGGGTTTTCCCGAAAGTTTTAATCTTTCGCTTCATCGTAGACAGCATCGTCGCTTAACATCAGGCGAGATGGCGGTCAAGTGTAAGCCTAAAAAAGTGAAAAAAAAAACTAAATGAATTAAACAATGAACGATATTTGATTGGTAACTCGCGCATAAACCGCCACCAAACAACACTCGCAATAAAGACAACGAACCACACGAGCTAACTACAAGCTACGAGTACAAGTACATGTAGCTTGTCATTGCACACACCACACGGCGTTGTTTGAGTGGCCCGAGTAAGGCACACCAAGGCAAATATTGACTTAGAGCGCCATTCCGGTGGGCCACTATTTGTACAGTATTAACATTCACAATAGCGCCTAACAACCTTGGCGCTACCAAGGTCGACTTGTCTGCAATGCCTGTTCTGGCGCAGCAGATTCTAGTAATATGCAAATGACAAAAAAAGTTACAGTTTATTCAGTTCGCGACCTTGAAGCAATAGAACTGTCCAAACAGTATTATTAATGTGTTACCCAAGTAAACGATGTGCTACCTTTATTATGCGAATTTAGAAATAAGATTTGTAAATAGTTTTTTTTTTAAATATTGGTGGACAATTCACACACAACACCATCTGACCCCAAACTATACAAAGCTTGTAATATGGCGGCCAAATAGCTGATATAATACTTATATAGTTGTAAATACATACTTATTATACATAGAAACACCCAGACACATTAGACTGGGTGATTCTTGGAGCTGATATAATGAACTGTGAAAAAAAAAGATCAATGGCCGTTCCAGTGAGCAATGGTTTTGAATTTATGAAATTCGTAGGAAAGGCCTAGGTACTATAGTATATTTTCAATAGTTCACGAATATCACCCTAGTGGTGGCATTTTGATTTCATTAGTTCTACACATTTATCTCATAGTCCAATTGTGACATCAAATAAATTTAACATTAAAAAAAAAAGTTTTTTGGTTTGAACGTTAGTTTGCAATAGTTTGCAATAAACATACTACTTTTTCTATGAATTTAATCTAATTTTTTTTTTAATAGAGATAGAGTACAGGGTAGACGAGCAAAACATGCGCCTGGCAGTAAGCAACACGTCTGCATTGTCTGGGCAACTTTTTGTGCCAACATAGCACATTGTCGTGTAGCTATTGGAACATAAAAAGTCTAAAAAAACTAGCACTGCACTGCGATCGTCATCCAGAGATTTAAGATGATATATCTATGATGATGATGATGATGATATCTAAGATGATGTAAATATCTCTGAAAAGATTTCCCCTCAAACCAACACGGCAATGTTTGCGCACTTCTGCTTGGCGGCAGAATAACTGGCAAAGGCGTGGTACTTCCCCAGGCGGACTTTGCAAAGAGTCCTACCACTGCATACAATTTAGTGCATGGATTTTGGAAGGCAGTCTGTCGGCTCAATAAATATATAACTTTGGATATACATTGAACATACTTATTAAAAAATAACATCGATCCACGGAACAAACATCTCTATTCATCACGCAAAAGTTCGTACTACGCAGAAAAGATTTTTCCTTGTGTAGTCATTCAGTTTATTCAGTAGAATCTGCCCAAGACCCACGTGTCATACCCATGGTTTAGCATTTCATTATAAAGTCAAATACCAATAAGACTAAATCTATACTAATATTATAAAGCTGAAGCATTAATTTGTTTGAACCATGGACGTATAAAAAAAGTCGGACGTAGTCTCGCTAGAACAAAAACTATGCCCATCGAGTCGGCCATATAATATAAACACGTGTGCGCTGTGACATACAGGCTGCCACGCACACATCAGTGGGTCATAACACGCGCTACTTGTGTATATGTGTGCGTGTCAGCCTATCAGTGACAACCTGACAATGAACACGTGCACATATGGCCGACTCTAGTGACATAGTTTTTGTTTTAGTGAGACTACGTCCGACTTTTCATACGTCCATGGTTTGAACGCGCTAATCTTAAGAACTACTCGACTGATTTCAAAATTTCTTTCACCGTTGGATTTGTACGTGATCCCTGAATGATGTAGGCTATATAAGGACCACGAGCGAAGCCGGGGTGGACCGCTAGTTTTCAAAAACAAAATCTGATAATAGCAAATCTTCGATTAAATAGGTACATCTAAATCATGTTACCAAGTTAGTAGAAATTTTCCACTGCCCTTCGAACAGAGTTGTAAACTTGTAAGTATCTGAAAGTTATAGAGCCACAGTGCCCTTTGGGGAGCGAGGGAGTTTGACTAGCGAAACTTTCGATCTATCTACTATCTATAACAATACATACAAATTTTCTGAGAAATAGTAGCGCAATGCGTATTCACCCGCGCAGTTCACGATGCCGTAATTTTTGGGATAACAAGAACAAAATAAAAATTTTGACTAACCCCCGACTACCTCGGATTTGTAATCTATACAACATTCTACTAGTAAATCCCTTTCATTTGATACCCATATTAAGGGAGTTGTGATAATAGAAATGTATTTCGCCATTTTTTGGTAGCGGCCGCCTTGGATTTGAAATTTGTAATAGTGCAAAGTATTCTACTCTAGTCAAGCCCTTTCGTTTGATACCCATATTGAGGTAGTAGTGAAAAAAAATATATAATTCGCCATTTTGTGGTGGCGGCCATCTTGAATGGATATTAACCAAACATAGCTAAGAACACCCGCACGGGTATTAACTTTCAAGTAAAAAAAACCGCATCGAAATCGGCCAATCCGTTTGAGCTCTACGGTGCCACAGACAGACACACACACAGAGACAGACAGACAGACAGACAGACAGACAGACAGACATCGACGTCAAACTTATAATACCCCTTTTTTTGGTCGGGGGTTAAAAAAATACCCTGTGTTGTTCCAGACTATTTTTATAATACCTATATGTATGTCTGTACCGAAATGTCATCTAGATCCAATAAATAGCTTTTGCATGCACATGTGACATTCTTAGAAAACTTTTGCATTTATAACATCCTAATATGAAATAAAGAATGTTAACTGCCTACATAAGCACGATATCATTATTTACACCACGGAACAGATCTAAAATAAATATAGCAAGTCGTGAGTCAGGTGTATGCTGACTCATTATGTTCCGATCGATGCCATATTAGGACGAAAATACTCCAGCGGTCAGCAAAAACTGAGACAGTTATGCGAATTGCATACTCATAGAAGTACTTGTATTGTAAAACGAGCAGATGATATTTATACGAAACATATTATGTGTAATTAAAATTATAACTGTTCTATGAGTACCTATATAAGTATGCGTGAGTTTTTTTTTCAAAGAGTGACGAGACGAGCATCACATGTGCCTGATGGTAAGCAACATGCCCGCCACATAACAGCCCAGTGACACGCAGCTATTGGAACATGAAGAGCCCAAATCATTGCCTAGTACTGCACTGCGCTCATCACCCAGAGATCTAAGGTGTTATATCTCAAAGCCCTGTAATTTCTCTGGACACATTGCCCTTCAAACCGGAACACAGTAATTAAAGACTATAGGTACCTAAATCCTAGTTGAAATTTGGAAGACAGCAGACACATCTTGAACCTTTTTTTATCACGCATAGGTCCATTTTTGACCCCAACCAACTCCCAACTCGCCTGATGTGGTGGTCACATAGGGACCTATGACCTTCAGGACCAACGGTGTGGTCGAAGATGACGCCCGCTGACCTACAAAGTACCTATTCAGTCTGACCTTGGAAACTTCTAGTGTCTGACATCTTAATAAAATGAATGGGCTAATATCCAAAACTATCACTTACAAACAACAATGATCCTAAAAAGACATGCGACGACCGATAAAGGGAGATCTGAAATAGAAAAAGATCAGGCCATAAAGAGTGATCTTAACGATAGATCTAGATCGTAACATATAAACGCTTTATGGGTACCCCTCGTAGGGAATGCTCATTTGAAGGCTTTTGAAGGCTGGCGCGTTTAGGTATTTATGAATGACGAGGGTCGTAAGTAGTAAGCGGGAGGGCTGTGACCGGCGAATGTTTCCTCCGACCGTTCTGCCGGCCAGCCTGTCTTGTGCTATACGTATGTGTAACTATAGTTGTTTGGAAAGCTAACGTTAGCAGGGCCCTGTGTCTTCTATGCTAGATCAAACTTCAATAGGCAGTAGAACCATATTTCTTTAAAGATGATAAGTCTCCACTTGATCACCATTGCACCTGATGTTAAGTTTAAAGTTAAGATTGAGGATTAATTATTGATCGCGCTTACTCAGAAGAAATGGAAGTCACAAGTCTTTAAAAAAAAGCTTTTAACATTGACTGGTTTGCAATTTATTGAAGTTAAACGACATAATCTACGATTGAGTGTGCGTACCTAAGTGGTATTTTTGGTGATTGATGAATGATTGATACTGTTACTTGTAGTGGTAGGACTCTTGGCAGAGTCCGCCTGGGGAAGTACCACTCCTTTGCCAGTTATTCTACCGCCAAGCAGTAATGTGCAAATGTTACGGTATACAAAATATTGTGTTCCGGTTTGAAGGGAAATGTTTCCAGAGAAATTACAGGGCTTAGAGATATAACATCTTAGATCTCTGGGTGACGAGCGCAGTGCAGTGCTAGGTAATGATTTTGACTCTGCATATTCCAATAGCTGCATGCCACTGGGCTGTTATGTATCAGATATGTTGCTTACCATCAGGCACATGTCCTGTTCGTCTCGTCACTTTCATTTTTATTATTAAAAAAAAAACTGTTTTAAATGATCTTATGGTAGTTAGCCAGAGGTGATCTCTGTTGCCTGTCGAACTCTGGGCTACCGGTGAAGGTATTTTACCATGAGTATTTCTGTCTGTCATGATACTATTGTCATAACATACACAATACCGTCAAAAGCAATTTGTTTACGACACAAGTAGGTATTTATTTACCTGCGATTCACGTGTTTACCTCGGCCGGATCTATCTGCGCGTGAATCACGAGGTTGCCACATCTACGTAAGGGAATGATTCACGTTGGATCTAACGTCATGACCCACAACGAGGGCGTGGAACATCTATACCCACAAATGCGAAAGTATGAATTATTGACATGACGATTAACTAGGTCATAAATACACCATTCTAATTGAACCCTCAGGTAGACGTTAGAAAACTATGGGACACATATTTTTGTTTTATCAAATCATTCAAAATCGCCAAACATATTAATAGTACATATAAATAAATAAATATTGCTGGAGATTTCACACACAGCGCCATCTGACCCCAAACTAAGCTAAGCTTGTACTATGGAACCCAGATAGCTGACGTAATACTTATATATTTTTAAATAAATACTCATTATACATAGAAAATACCCAGGCACAGTACAAATATTTGAATTGATCACACAAACATTTGCACTGGGTGGGGATCGAACCCACGACCCACGGCTTCGCAGGCAGACGTACTACCAACTAAGCCACCAGGCCAGCCAGGCATATTGAATTAGATCATCAAACTTCATGAGTGGAAGGGTTGTGACGTCACGTCGACATAAAATCGAACATACACGTGACGTCACTCGGAACTTCTAAGTACTGTCTTCAATCTTCGTCATTTATTGTTTGTGAAACAAAAGAAAAAGAAATACGTGAACAATATTTTTCACATTTGAACTAGTTCTTTTTAACCCCCGACAAAAAAAAGGGGTGTTATAAGTTTGACGTCGATGTCTGTCTGTCTGTCTGTCTGTCGGTCTGTCTGTCTATCTGTCTGTCTGTCTGTCTGTGTGTGTGTCTGTCTGTGGCACCGTAGAGCTCAAACGGATGGGCCGATTTCGATGCGGTTTTTTTTATTTGAAAGTTAATATCCGTGCGGGTGTTCTTAGCTATGTTTGGTTAATATCGATTCAAAATGGCCGCCTCCACAAAATGGCGGACAAAATATTTCTTTACAACCTACCTCAATATGGGTATCAAATGAAAGGGCTTGACTAGTAGAGTACTAAACGCTATAACAAATTTCAAATCCAAGATGGCCGCCACCACAAAATGGCGAATTATATAATATTTTTCACTACTACCTCAATATGGGTATCAAATGAAAGGGCTTGATTAGTAGAATACTTTGCACTATGAAAAATTTCAAATCCAAGATGGCCGCTATCACAAAATGGCGAATTACATTTCTTTTTTCACAATTCCCTTAATATGGGTATCAAATGAAAGGGCTTGACTAGTAGAATGTTCTACAGATAACAAATCTAAGGTAGTCGGAGGTTAATCAAAATTTTTAATTTTGTTCTTGTTAATTACGCAGATAAATCACCAAAATGCAAGCGCTAAATTGAATGTGCACTGATTAAGTTTAGTCAGAGTGCCGCCAAATCGACGGTGAGTCGGTTTATTCTAAGGAAGTGTTCAGTAGATCATATCTCATCATCGCTTTCCATTACACGAGATGGTGGTCAAGCCCATGTCTAGTCTATCTTATACCTTTAAACGACCAATTCTTGTAGGTATATATATAGAATCTGAATCTCGGAAACGGCTCGAACGATTTGCATGAAATTATTTATACAGGGGGTTTCGGGGACGATAAATCGATCTAGCTAGGTTTTATTTTAAAACCTCATTTTATGCGCGTTTTTAGACAATGAAAAACTCCTACAATGTCATTAGAATACGATAACTTATTTCGCCACTGTTCTTTAAGTCTAAACGGCTCAGACGGAATATGCTCGCCCTCGGAGTCAACAGGCCCCGGTTCGAATCCTGATGGTTACACTCGGGACTTATTTTTTGTCCTTTTTTTCTGAGAAAATCTTATACTTGGAGCCTTTTATAAACGCATTTAATTCGTATCTAAGTAGGTCTAAATAAGTCATCACTACGTAATTCGTACCTGCCTCAATATCATTTAAAAAAACCGAGCAGAGGTCGGTCAACCAGGTACTCTTTGCTTAAATTGCATACTTAGTATAATTGTATACTTAGTATAAGAGTACAGACAATAAATAAATATTGCTGATTGCTGGACATTGCACACACAACACCATCAGATTCCAAACTAAGCAAAGCTTGTACTGTGGCAGCCAGATAGCTGACATAGTTGTTAGCATACTTATTATACATAGAAACACCCAGACACAAAACAAATATTTGTAACTATTCATTATACAAATATTCGCGCTGGAAATCCATTGTAATTTACACTAAAGTATGCCAGAATACTTCATTATTAATTAGTTTTTTTCTTACATTACTTTGGAGTATACTTACTATTATGTACATACTATCAATTACAAGATACGACACAATTGCAGCGGTTATATAGAAGAGCGTGTACCGGATATTTTGGTGTAGTTTCATGCTACATGTTTAGTTTAGTGAACAACCACGACAGCTTTAAACCAATACTTTGAAATAAAAATATGTCACAAACTTGGGTTCTTAGTGTAAATGGTTTTTAACCTTCCTCTTCGAACAGTTTATCGCTAACCATTATCTGTACCGTGTGAGCGCTCGCTGTGACGTAGTGGATGACGCGATGTATTTAAAATGTAATTTGTGGGTCCTTCGAGCCGCGCCGTGTTGGACACTTTCCATTGTCGCCGAGACCTTCGCGGGCTGCGGTTTGCGACATTGGCCGAGACTGCGGTCGATAACTATTGCTTTATATCTGTTGCACTTCTAAAGTGACGTATTTTTTTTAAATAAAGAGTGACGAGGCGAGCCGGACATGTGCCTGATGGTAAGCAACATGCCTGACACATAACAGCTCAGTGACACACAGCTATTGAAACATGAAGAGTCCAAATCATTACCTAGCGCTGCACTGCGCTCGTCACCCAGATATCTAAGATGTTATATATCTAAGCCCTGTAATTTCTCTGGAAACCGAAACACAGTAATGCTTGCTTTTTTATACAATACTAGCAATCTTCATGGTTTTCCTCAGCGTAGTTCCCGTTATTTTATAGCGATAAAAGGTAGCGTATGCGCTATCGCAGTCTAGTGGTATACTCTAACTGCATTCCAAACTTCAACCCGATCCCTTCAGAAGTTTCGACGCGAAAACGGTTGAAACGTGAACGGGTTGAAATTTGTAATGCTGTTAGATTACAGACGGGAATAGCACATATGCTACTCTTTATCCCGGTCACTATATTGAGAATGGTATCTAAGCGGGTAAAACAACGGAGCTATCGAGCGCTACTAGAATTAAATATTAATAAAAATTGTGTCTGCCCGCGATGTCGTTTTCGTATATAAAAAAAAAAAACACTATCCTATTATTCCCTTCGAAACACGTCTGAGTAAATTAAACTATATGCTATCAACTACGTAACGTACGTACGTTTCTCGAAAAGCGACCAGCTTGAAATAGAATTGGGCAGGATATGTACCTATGTCGTATGCCGAACCCATTCTGGGCAAATGTCACTACTCCCTTAATCCACAGTGTACCCGACCCCCGGGAGGCCCCGAAAAAATGGCGGTGATGAAATCGACGGGCACCAAAAAGATTGGACTACCAGCTCAGGATAAAATTAAATGGATGGAAAAATAGCCTATAACTTTTTTAACTAGGCTTATAGCGAGCATAGCGGAAAACAGGATATGTGTAAAAGCAATACGTACACCCACAAACGCACAGTACACAGCACACAAACAGTTATTGGAACGTGAAGAGTCCAAATCATTACTTATCACTGCACTGCTCTCGGCAACCAGATATGATTAATACTACTACTCTATGTCCTGTAATTTCTCCGGAAACATTGTCCCTAATAACTGGTTGAGTTGCCGGACTCTGCAAAGAGTCTTACCACTACAAAAACAAATCTGAAGAGCTTTGAAAATTTTGCAGTTTTTTTTTTTTTGCAGATTTGAAAAATATTTCCAATATCACTTCGCGAGCGAATGAAAGAGATTTATAACGCCCGAAGCTCTCGGGCAGCTTTGTAAGCTTTAGAACTCTAGAAACTTGTAGCGATAAAGCATCCGCTTTACGAGTATAACGGTTATTTGCTTGGGATAAAACTGAGAACTTCCTGGAAACTGATTGTGTAACAAGTCACGTCAAATTTACATCATGATGCTGATAATATCCTGTTGGCAAAGAACGAAATAGTTCTGAATTGGCGTACGAGATGTAGTATATAATGGCTTCAATAACTTATTTTAAAACAAAAACAGACTTCAATTTAATATTAAATATAGACATAAATACCCGCGACCACATTTCTTAAGAATCTGACACTACTATACTATAAGTCGCGTTGTCTAAATACACGAAAGCAAATTCTAGCTTTTTGTTTATCTATCAACAACTGCCACACTAATTTCGATAAAATTTATATAGGACCGACCACCTGTGAACCTATGATCTGATATGAACCTATGACCACCTATGATCTACCACACAAAATCCATCAAAATCGGTTCACAATCAACGGCGCTAGCGCGTAACACACATACAAATAGAAACCGGCCCAGTGCGAGTGGGACTCGCGCACCAAGTGTTCCGTACCATTATCTGTAACCTAATCATGCAAGTCACAGACACTTTACTTAACTATCAACTTTAAACCGGTAAAATTTCAAGCTATCACCGTTCTCTGGTGTCAGACGGACAGCGAAGTCTCAGTAATAGGATCCCGTTTTTACCCTTTAGGTACGGAACCCTAAAAATGTACAACCGAATTTGAAACCCCTCCTTTTTCGAAGTCGTTTAAAAGAAATACCGATTCAATTGAAAACCTTGTCCTGTTTGAATTCTGTTAAAAAATTAAATGTCTTCACATTTCAGTGTGGTGTATCTGACTATCCTCATGCCTCAGAAAGGCCCATGTCCTAGCAGCAGATTATGCCCGAGCGACACGAGGCTAGTTTTTCAAGCTAGGATATCGTTTCGCTCGGGCATAGGAATATAAAAGCGGGCTGCTATTATTCAAAAGTTCTACATAAGGTTGTAGACATTTAGACAAGTCCCTTTCAAGTGAATACGTGTTTGAGTAACGCATAATAACGGTTATTTACTTGGGGTATAATTAAGGATTTCCTGGAAACACACGACTATAACAAAACACTACTCGTCCGTAATTCAAGTACAAACAGTCTTGGTCCCTTCCCGCGTAATACGACAGTGGGCGGAAGTAAGTAGACGGATTCGAAGTTGATCCCTAGCGATAGTGGGCTCATTAACAACTGGGGCTAAGCTCTTGTTTACCTCGACTTGATCCTATTAATTAAAGGGATTTGTCACATACACGATATTTACGAAATTCAGCCTACGCATGGAATGTTTACAAATATTACAATTTATATCGAGTTTCTTAGTGTTGTAACCTTCATATGACAGAGAGTATGATTTCCTTTAAGCAAATAAAACCGTTTTTATTGTAGTAGTACACTTATACACATTTTTTACAGATAATCCCCATAAGCATAGTTTCCACCTAATGGTAAGTGGTATCCGTCGCCTATGAACATCTGCGACATCAGAAATGCTGATGACGTTTTGCAATGAATTGCGCTTTAAATACTTTTTACGATTGAAAACATTATATTATTTCGATTTTTATCAAATAATTGCTCCAATCAATTCACCGCGCCCAATCTAGTCAAAAGACCGAATCGAGGGACCGATATTCAATAAATTAGAGTCAACAAAAGGCCCCCACACAGGATCCTCCACAAAGCAATCGGTTCATGTACGAATGAATATGGTTCGCGGATCATTTACCGTAGGAACTCTATTTTATAAGCGAGTATTTTTCATGCGAAACGTCAAATTATCGAACGAAGCCCATCCATATTTGTGTTCCAAACAATATGAAAATTTGTAAGCGTTTTTACCTTAGATTTTGATACTGATTTAATAGCGAATAGAAAGTACATAACCTAATCATAAATCCACTTTTCCGCACAATGAGCGAATCGAAACTATTTTTCAACGCGCGTAGTTGGATAAACCTGGATCTCATTTTTGGCACAAGTTTTACTTACTTACATACTTACGCATAGAATACGTGCAAAGAATTGCATCGGAATATCGAAGAGCATTCCACAATACTCGTATAACGACGGTGTTAATAAAAGAGCAGAAAAAAATCTAATATATTTCGCTCTCTTTTCACAACATTTATCTTTACTTATATAAAAAAAAAATCGTGACACGGTGTTTGTCCGCTATGAACTTCTAAACTACTGAACCGAATATAATTAAATTTAGCACACTACGCGCAGTTTGATCCAACTTGAGAGATAGGATAGTTTATAGCTCCATTTATAGTCGAAACATTTTATTAATGTAAACTATTTATTCATTATATGATATTACTCGACCGAACCCGGAGCGGGCCGCAAGTATATATGTACACTTTTCAAAAGGAGACCTGAACAAAAGATCTCTAAAGCTCCGAATGAATCATCAACCAATTCTATTTTTACCATAATTTTTCCGACTGAATGCTCTTCGCTCTTTTGACAGAGCCTCTTTTATTCTAACAAAGGGAACGACCCATTTTCTGAACCGGTTTCCGAAGTGCCAGATACTCGTACCTTACGTTGCAGAACAGGTAGAACAGAAAGGAACGTCTAAGCTGTGTAATGCGTTGCCTGAGTGTATTTTTCCCGATACAGTGGTAATCGAAATTCGTGTCTACAAATCCAGAGTAGATAGGTTTAGTCTACATAAGCAGGCTTCATCGTCTACATAACGTATGTTTTACGATGGAGCGGGCTTATCTGTATTTCGTCGCTTAACATTAGGCGGGATCGCGGTCAAAGACATAACTATAATTATTTAACAAATATATTGGTAGGAACTGCTGATAGAAGTGCAACACTTATTATTCAGAATTTGCTGACTTTGGAAACTATGCGGGTGAAACCAGACGGCGTGGCTATGAACATGGTCATCTTGAAATGCCGACACATTTCTAGATGCCCAATAAGAAATGCTGACGCATTTCTAAATAGCCAATGGGAAATGCTTCAGCATTTCTAGATGGCCAACCCGAAGCTTTCTTATCATTCCCGAGCGAGCAATTCAATTCACAACCCGCGAAAAATGTCTGTGCCAAGCCAAATTAAGATTTCACTAAAAAAAAAAACAAAAGGAAAACGACATGTTCCAATCTTGGTCCCTACATATCAGAGTGAATTGGTTTCGTTTAGGTACGCACGCTCTATCGTAGACCGCATCGTCACTTAACATCAGGCGAGATGTTTGTCGACAATAAATCTATAATAGTATTTGGAACGTCTACTATAAAAAGTCGCTTTTAGAGTACCACGCCGTAGCCGCAAAAACTAAATCATCACATTTTATTATACAGAGAAACAACCAGGCATACATTTTTGCCCTGGGCGAGAATCGATATCGCGATCAACGGATCAGCAGGTAAACTTACTACCAACTAGCTCAGTCGATCAATTCTTCCTACGTAACCCGACCCAAGATTGAAGTAATGCCGTTGGTGGCCTCTTTTCTTATCTATAACGTTTTATTCGGGCCGGTACGTTGTTTGTTTTTAACCCAGTGGCCCGATTAGTTGGGATTGTAAAACTGGGTGTTTTAATGGTTGAACCAGTTCGAACGATGCAGCATGACTATAATGGATCCGCGACTACTGCGTTGGCAATAGTCGCATTGTTTTAACGCAACCTTAGCATGACGACAACTATGCCAAGTTACCAGAGACCCGAGACCTATTTCAACTTGCTATTTTACTCATTCAACAAAATGTATTTTAAATCTTATAATTTAGGCGGTAAAGTTTAAATCGCATCGTCGTTAGTCATAGCTTCACTTGGATGCTGTAAGGAGTTGTTTCGATATCAGTACGGCCATTGTGTGAGATGTAAATACCACTTGGGGTAAATATGAGTACTATTTCAGATTGTTCACCACACAAGGCAGATATTAAGCGGCGCCACAATTTCAAAATTAACGATACTTGAAAGATTTGCCATATAAGTAACATAGTTCAGCTGCTCCGTCATAAATCTGTAAATACGGGACGAGCTCTCAAAGTCGAGTAAATGTCAAGAAGCTAACAAATACCTAACAAGCGTAGAGTTCAGCGCAGTTCAGCTCGTTCCCGGGAGGTTACAGCAAATAGAATTACCAAACGACCCAGAAAATATTCTGTTGCAAGACTCTCAACGATAGGTGAAGTAATCACATTTGTATCACGACTGCGTCTATAGTGTACCGTTCAGAATGAGGACAGCCATAAAGAACGAAGAATACTGCAATGATCATTACGGGTTATTTATCAGGGCATTATAAATCAAACGCCCTACGGAATTGCCCTTTGGCGTCCGACGGCATAAATTCTAAATGCAGGCCGAATCATAATTACTATCTATAACAGAAATCTAAAGAGCTGATCTGGTGTATCTTGAAAGAGTAGTTTCCACAATGCGGAAATATTTAAATGTGAACTTTTCGAACTAATGTAGCGCAAGCTGTCCACCAAATGTTCCCATTACTGGGACTCGGGGCGTACTCTCGCAAGGAGATAACAAAGGTCATAATCCACCATGCAGACCAAGTGCTGGTAGGTGGGTGACGCACGACCTCGAGATTCTTGGATCATGCCAGTTTCCTCACGATATTTTCCTTTACTGTTTTTAACTTACGCACGTCATGTGCGTAAGTTAAAAAAACTCGAAAATAAGGATCATCCTACTAAAATTCAGGCGAACTGAGTGCTTAAAAGTCTAACTGTCAAAAGTCTATTTAAAAGACCACCTCAGGTCTATTTAAAAGACCAGGAATTACCAAGAGTACTCGTATAAGATTGTTAGTTACCAGGAATTGATCGCGAGCGGTTAAGGATATTAGAGAATCCTGGAAATGGAACTGGTTCTAGAGGGCGGACGCTATAAGGTACCGTTAGAGGTTCGACGATATAAGTATAGGTGATTTCAACTTGTCGTGATAGCTTCTGTAATATCTTTGTAATTATTGGGCTTTATTCTTCTGCCACTACCGACTGTAACGTAATTAGTAAGCAATTTTAAAATCTATCAATTGTTAACCAAGAAAATATTATGTGAAAATGTTTGAACATTTAGTTTAATCACATTAGGAGTAGCAAAGACTTTGTTTCCCTGATTCAATGGAAATGGATTAGACCACTATTAATAACGCGGCCAACGCGGCACTAGACATAAGTCATTGTTCGTATTGTTTAAGTAATTATAGTATGTGATTTTTCTGGTGTGTTTTGTTATACGTAAGTGACATGAGTGGGAATCGAATCCACGACCAACGGGTCCGTCGACAGATTTACAACCAAGCAAGCATCGAAGTAAAATAAGTTTTTTTTTTAACTATACTAGGTTTGCACTTGACCACCATCTCGCCTGATGTTAAGCGATGATGAGATCTACGATGGAGCGTGCTTACCTAGAAGAATTGTCCTCCAACAGCTTTATAGTTTTAAAGTAACATATATACATAATTATGTAATTGCAAACATTTTCCGCCTCCATGTTTGTCGCTGCAGTGTCATTCGCCTTTGTGGAATTCGCTTCAAAGACTTTTCGCTCCAGCGTACCACGCTAAAAGTTTTTCGCCACAACGACCTGTCGCTACAACGTCATTCGAAACTACGTACATATTTGGGCGCGCAACTGGTGATTCATCTAACCAAACAGTCGATTTCGGAGGCGCTACAGTTAAATATAGCATTTTGCAACGGCTCCGGATTACGTGGTCAGCGGTCATAACCATGGCGGGTAACACCCACATGTAACCGATGACATAGATATGATGCAACTTTTCACGGACATCAGCGCACACTACAATAACTACATTGTGTTCTACGAAATAGAATTTTATGTTTGGGACGACAATGGTGTTTGTTGCATGCGGTATATATTTTGTCATCGATTATGTTTGATTATTTGGCAACTTTGATTACATTGTCTGTGGTCCATGGTCTCGGGTCTGTAATAACCCAACCATTTCCCCTAGGCGGAAGGGTAGGTATGCGTGAATGCATTACCTCCACATACATACAAAGAAAAAAATACAACACGTATAACTTTTCAATGTATCTCTAATACTCGTTACTTACCCCCTTTCTCTTCGACAGCATTACACACAAATAAGATTAGGCTATTGTGTTATAATCAGTATTCAAATAAGTTTAAGTTGAGTAGGTATACAAACCTTTGTCAATACAGCGATAAAGACAATATATAAAGCTTAAAAGATAACGCGCACGTACAATCTGGCAAGAAATACTTGCGATTATAAAGGCAATGATATATAAGATGGTCCCAGAGGCGCTATCTAGCCTCATCTCGCAATATAACGTTCGCGGCGCGGAGCTCATCAAAACTGGGTAACCTATAACATGTACGACGTTCAAAGCGAGCATAAAACACTGAAACAAAGAAAAAAAATCGACTGTTCAATACATTTTACTTTTTTTTTTACATAAGAAGTGACGAGACGACCATGGCATGTGCCTGATGGTAAGCAACATGCCTGCCACATTACAGCACAGTGACACGCAGCTATTGGAAAATGAAGAGTCCAAATCATTACCTAGCACTGCACTGCGCTCGTCATCTAGGATCTTATATCTCTAAGACCTGTAATTTCTCTGGAAACATTGCCCTTCAAACCGGAACACAGTAATGTTTTCACATTTCTGTTTGGCGGTAGAATAACTGGCAATGGTGTGGTACTTCCCTAGGCGGACTCTGCTAGGAGTCCTACCACTGCAAAAAGAATGAAAGAAGAAAGAAATGAACGGGCATAGAGATAAATTATTTTATTTCTCTAGGTGATGACCACAGTGCTGTGCTAGTTAGTGATTTGATCTCTTCATGTTCCAATGGCTGCATGAAAATGCGCTGTTATGGGCAGGCATGTTGATTACCATCAGGCACATGATCTGCTTGTGTCGTCACTATGAAAAAAATAGTCGATTTTACCACAACAAGGAGAGAAAGCCGATATTGCCATTGTGTTTGTACATGTGAGGTAATCTTCGGGACCGCTGAACCAATATCAATAAATTGTACACTATCTGAAAGGTACGTCGTACCAGATAGGTACAAGCTACGCCCCGCACGCTACCTGCGGCCTACCAGTTTTCTTGAAAATATTTATCTCCGCTCAATTCATTCCGGGGTAAAAGACTTTGAAAATTTACATGCGTATGGCATTATTCCTAGATCCAAAAGTTTCATACATACTTTCATAGTTTATTTCAACCTCTTTCTCACATTAAAAATGATTTTAAGGGGGTCCTTTTTAACTTTTATAGGTTTACACTTGACCGCAACCTCGGCTGATGTTAAACGACGATGCGGTCTACGATGAAGCGTGCTTACCTACAAGAAATCGATTCACTCTCGATTTGAAGACACCAGGATTATATACCTTTCTCAAACTATATTATCTGTTAGTACCATTAGTTTAGGCCAGATTGAAAATAAAAAAAAGTCCCAGAATCTCATCGCCCAATCTAATCTATGGAATCTTGTTAAACAACGCGCACGCTAGAACAAAGAATTCATTTGTTTTCCTTTCACCTTTTCAATTAAAAGCTGGCAAAGAGAGTAATTACGGTCGAGTTTAGGAGCGGTTCTCATTAATTCTGTCCAGGTGCCCGCTGGACTGACGACAGGGATTTTGACGGGAAAAATATTGGTTCAGGTTGGGAGTTTACATTTCGTAATCAAAGTATACGTTTTATTATAAAAACGTAGTGTTTTTTAATCAATTAATTATCTGTTAATCATGTCTGCCAACTCTCTATGCAGTCGATCTACTAGCTCGTACTGAAAGATTAAGATTACATTTTTAATGCGAACCGACAGGGTTTGTAATACTTTGCCGCCTTCTTTGTTTCATGAGTATGTGCATATTTTTTGGGTGACTTCAAGTAGAGAATGAATAAGTAATTCTAGGAGTACATGCTCAGTGATCATAAGAAATAACACGAGTGGAGAGAATTTACGATTTCACAATCGTTAGATCGTAGGTTCGAATCCCGCCTGCTCATACGAGTATAAAACAGATACATTGGTAAAACTCTATTTTCTTCAATTCATAATCCCACATTTAACCAAAATTGTACCACCTTAAGGGTAACAGTGTTACAAATGTTCAATGTCATATTTATTTAAATGTGATCAAAAGCCAAGAAAATAAGTTTCAGGGCTTCTAGCTACAAAAATGAGAAAACTTACATATTTTAAACACCTTACAGCCTCTGCTTCGCATTAAAATTTAGCCTATTTCCGTACCAAACTTCGTTTAAATCGCTTCAATACCTTAGGAGTGAACGCGTAACAGGGAAACAGATAGAATTACTTTACGCATTTATAACAATAGTAGGGTTAAATGTCGATAACAAGCGATACTGTAGGCTGTAGCTTACTCAAATAGACATAATCACCCAAACTAAGTGTAGTAATTTGCCTAATCGTTCCCACGCGCGATAATGGCAGCGAATAGGAGCAACTTGTCACGGTGCCGTGTAACACGTTCATTTGCAATGCTAATATATGCCGCTGCTAATATGGTGACAATGCCGGAGCAAGCATTATAATGGCTTCTTCAGCTCAAACAAAATTCGGGCCGAAATTAGGAGCGTAGACTACGAAAACTGACGAAGAAATTACTCTATCTTTTTATGTTTAAAACGAACTTGTGGCAGTTTGCTTCTGAGGGACTCTATTGGTTGGCTAACTATACGCTAGCGCAGAAGGCGCAAGGGTCTAATAGCATAAACATACTGAATGTAATAACACATTTATGCGAACTATACACTTGTCATACATATGAGATATTAGCAACGAACCCCCGGGGTTTACCGCAGAACGAAACATGGCTTAGCTTAGATATTTCTCTCTCTTTTTTATTCTCTTGCAATAATAGAGACAGTAATAGCACAGCCATATCCGATTTAGTTAGGCGGTAGAGGGGCCGGCCATTTTCTATTCCAGGCTATATTCCTAATGTGATCAAAGTTTCATCCCAATCCGTTCAGTCGTTCCGACGTGATGGTGCAGCAAACACCCATACATTTAAGCTTCCATTTAAAAAAATAAGATACCATCATAAACTATATATTACATATTCCATAAACTTACTATACTCAATTACAGTACTGATGAAGTGCTACATCGCAAACAAAGAACAGCGCAAGGCATTTCAGACGGTACAACCTAGGCTTGGGCTACCGCCGGTTAAGAAAATTAAAGAAGGATCTGGCATCTCCAAACCATCTTACCGAATTCTCCATCCGACCTTACGATGGACAGCCCAGACGACCTGGCAACTATCGGCTTGTAGCCGGAATATAGAATATACAGCTGTTTTTTTTATTACCTACACCATGTCGTCTGACTTATTATTTAGGGATGACATTAAAATCTATAAAAATAAAAGATCTGTGTATCGGCTGACTGATTGTTGTTTTACCTGACAAATGCCAACTCATTCGGATATACGAGTAGGAATGTTGTTTCGGCTAACTAATCCTTGGAAGGATTACACTATTATCATCAGTTATGGTTGTTTAGATATGAACATGGTACATCAAACTGCGTCGAATTATCTGTAATGAGTAACAACAGAATAGTGAACAACGGAGTAGATAAATAGTTTAGAACAATATGATGAGACTGAAGACCTTATCCACAGTGTGTATAAAGCGTAACAAAAATTGTTAGTTTAGAGAAGTGTTATACTTGTAACAGGTAACACTATTATTTTATGTTAATTTGTGTATAATTATTTATCATATTTATTGTGTATAATTGTACGTGTTATAGATTTATTTATGTGAATGTGAATTGGAATGTAATAACTTACTTAGCAAACTCGCACTTGAGCCCCAAGATACAGGCTTTGCCTAGTTTGGGGTTCACAGAGTAATAGCTGTTCTGTACAGAGTAATTTAAATTGTACCTATTATAAGCTTCGTTTTATACCTAAGTACTTACGTGGATTACTTTTCGGTATATGCACAATATTTTTGGTAAATAAATATTTCTATTTCTTTTCTATTTCTACAATGTATAACTTCAACACCAAGTGTTGTCTTCATTCATGGTATACTTGGTAGTACAAGTAGGTAAATGACAAATATATGTGATAAAATATGACCAACTATTACCCTACAACCTATTGTTTTATTGCATAATTTTCCGTAATAATGTCGGTATATTTGACTAATACACATACCTACATAATGTTTATTGTACATATATACACGTCAATAAACAGTAGAAATTCCTAAAAAGGACGTCCTCAATTTAGTTGTTCTTTTAGCATTTATAATTTATAACTTGAAAATTCCATCTTTTACAAAACTATGAATCATAATAAACTATACTACTACATTTTTGAAAACAATTGGGGGGAGGCCTATGTCGACAGACAACAATTTTTGCTATGTAAATGAGATTTTAAGAATAGTAATGTTTGATAAGAATAGCATGTAAGTTAAAAAGGTCAGCGAATAAAGGCTTTTATTATTATTATATTATATTATTATACTATATTTTAATTTAGATGTAAGCACTTTCAAATAAGTCCGAAGCTATCAAAATAGATTGAAAATACTTTGAAACAAGTCCCAAGCATTTTATCGAAATGTTCAATACATTTGACTTTGATAACTTTGATTTCTTTACGTCTTGTTGTTTGGTTTATAAGCTTTAGTATGAAAACTAACGTGGTTATTACACATTTTACATAAATACACGGGTAACTCACGTTTAATGTAGTCAGTCCAGTCCGACTCAAGTTTCGATCGCGTCCGGCGATCTTTTTCAAGGAGAGTGCGCGCGCGGGTTCGCAGCTCGTTTAGCAAAAGGTTTATAAGCTTTTACGGAGTAAAGAAATTATTTCGTAATCGAGAAAAACATGCCCCAGAAAAACATTTAAACTTCAGAGAGGAAAACGTGCCGAGGTAGACGTAATCGAGTCAAGTACGTCGGAGCGGGCGCGACGGGCGCGACATGAGTGACAGGGTCCCATATCCACGCCAGCCGGGAAAAGAAACTCCAAGGGTTCATCACAGTTATTACTTGATCTAGGATTCATAAGGACTTTTCAATAATCGGAGCTCAATTTATTCTGGTCAGATTGTGACATTTAAAAAAAAAGTACAAAAAAGTACAAACGTTTCCGTAAAAAAGTACAAACGGGACCCTTATAGATTAGTCAGGTCTGTCCGTTTGTCCGTCCGTATGTCACAGCCAGTTTGTTCCGAAATTGTAAGAAACTTAGTAAGTAGATGTATTCTGTGAGCCAATTTAAGATTTTTACACGCAAATATATTAAAAAAAAAAACAATAAATTTTGGGGATGCCCCATACTTAGAACTGAAACTCATTTTTCTCAATTTTGAAACTCATTTTTTTTCATCAAACTCATACGTGTACTTCGAAATTGGTTTGAAATCGATCTAGTAAGTGTTTTTTTAGTACGTCTAAATACACATTGAAACATCGATCAAAGTTATAACGAACTACAAGTACTTATGTATTATGTTACTTGCTGCTACTGAACCCTTCATGGTCGAGTACAACTCGCACTTGGCTGCTTTTATTTTTTAATGGAACATAATACACTGTTCTCGGAAGCGTGTGAGGACAGTTCGCTTTGCTTTGATAGAGACAGCCCGGCCATTCTGTAAAATATACCGGACATGACATGACACTCACATTGTGAGTTCGACAGTGAGCTCGTCTCTGGTCGTCTACTCTCTTTCTACGAAAAACATAATTTCGAAATAAACTCGCGACTTTCCTACTCCGATTCTACTTCGTTTCGTCCGATCGAACTTTGTTTGATGTTTAAATGTTCTAAACCTACTCTGATTAGAGTAGTTTTAGAACATATAACAAGAACAAAATTAAAAAATTTGATTAACCCCCGACTACCTTAGATTTGTAATCTGTACAACATTCTACTAGTCAAGCCCTTTCATTTGATACCCATATTAAGGGAGTTGGGAAAAAAGAAATGTAATTCGCCATTTTGTGGTAGCGGCCATCTTGGATTTGAAATTTGTCATAGTGCAAATTATTCTACTAATCAAGCCCTTTCGTTTGATACCCATATTGAGGTAGTAGTGAAAAATATTATATAATTCGCCATTTTATGGTGACGGCCATCTTGGATTTGAAATTTGTAATAACGTATAGTACTCTACTAGTCAAGCCCTTTCATTTGATACCCATATTGAGGTAGGTTGTGAAGAAATATTTTGTCCGCCATTTTGTGGAGGCGGCCATTTTGAATCTATATTTACCAAACATAGCTAAGAACCCCCGCACGGATATTAACTTTCAAATAAAAAAAACCGCATTGAAATCGGCCCATCCGTTTGAGCTCTACGGTGCCACAGACAGACACACACACACAGACAGACAGACAGACAGACAGACAGACAGACAGACAGACAGACAGACATCGACGTCAACTTATAACACCCCTTTTTTTGGTCGGGGGTTAAAAACGGACGAAACCAGGGATCGAAGTAGAAAGTCGCGAGTTTATTTCGAAATTACGTATTTCGTAGAAAGAGAGTGGACGTCTACTCTCTTGTTTCTGCTGTCACGTGAACCCTAGTTCCGTTACGACTTTTCGTGTTTGTCTTTGTATATTTGTCTTTATCACGGCCTGTCCAGAGTAAATTAAGCTCCGCATATTGAAGAACAAGTAGCGCCTCGCGGTTACCCGCATGGGTTGCGTTCCCGTTGTTTCCCGTAACGAAACATTTAAAGTAGTTGCTATAAATTATCCTTTTTGCGGTACATTATATTATAGCAGTGGCCGAGAACAGGACATTTTTTGAAGACGTTCGTTATCCGCAAACCCGCATTTGACTACCGTAGTGGATTCTGACTTTGGCTTTCTCCTTATGAGAGAAAACCATGAATGAGTCTTTGAGCTGTTTAAAGATTAAGTGTTGTTTTGTTTTTTTTTTTAATAAAGAGTGACGAGACGAGCAGGCCATGTACCCGATGGTAAGCAACATGTCTGCCACATAGCAGCACAGTGACATGTGAGTATTGGAACATGAAGACTCCAAATCATTACCTATTATTTTGAACCTTAAGAACGTATCGGCAAAACTAAAACGAAGTTATAAGGAACATTTCATTTCGACATTTTCCATTCGAAAATTACAATAGGATCGTATACAAAAACACAAGACCGTTCCATTTCAATGGCACAGGTCAAAGAGAATCTCGAAGATATTTGTTTTACGTCCAAATCAACATAGCGAGCGGGAAACTATCGCGGAATAAATTCCTCAAAGGAAATTGTGGAATGTGGGGTGAGGAAGGAATAAGGATTTCCTCCAGCGTCCCGAGGGAGACTTAATTTTCAGGAGGGTTTCCGCGAACTCCGTTAGACGGTGAACAAACCTTGGGAGTTGGCAAGTGGCCATTATTTGCGTTTACGGCGAATTCGGAAACTATAAAAATCGTTGGCTTCATCGCAGACGAATATAGAGAATTTTATGGGCCGTATATCATCGATGGACATGTTTCGCGCATACTTTGTCTGATGGTTCCGCTTGTGGAATGTGCTAGGAAACTACTCGTATTTACATCGAAACTTTAAATATATCCCATATTTTTTTCAATGAATTTCTGGTTAAACTAAGGCTTAAGGAACGTCAGGCTTGGCAGTAAGATGGGTCGATGACATTCAACAAATCACAGATGACTCTTGGAGATACGGCTTCCACGAAGAAAACCAAATGGTGAGCATTATACGATGAGTTGAACATGAGGATAACATAATTTATAGAAGAATTACCTATCAATAAGAATGTTTCTAAGTACGGAATACACGTAATCCGACTACGGACGAAAGTCGTTAACCATAGTATGCGACTTAAAAAGCGTTGGACAAGATACGTTTACCATAATCATGGGCTGCTCCTCCACTCTGTATTGTCAGAATGAACCATAGCCTGACGTGGTGGCGACAGGTGGAGTGGATCTCTGACAGAGTGGCTACCGATCGCCGATAAACATCCCATTGACAAAAAGCTTGACGGGTCAATGACATCAGGTCCATCGGTCGTATTACGTAGATCAGATCAACGGGTCTACCGCCAAACTAAATCTGCTTTGTCTATTGCTGTTTCTATAATTTCAAACGGAAAGAAAAGAGGTAGCAATGTCAAAGCTATAACAGATTTTGGTAGAATTTCAGCAATCAACGGTGCAGGAGAGAAACCCAACAGTGGATCCATACAGGCTGCGAATAACGATGATGAAGGAAGTTTCTTGTAATCCAACAAGATATTGATGTTTTAAATAAATACACGGGTAACTCACGTTTAATATAGTCAGTCCAGTCCAATGTAATAACCACGTTAGTTTTCATACTGATATTGATGTTATTTATACAGCACTAGCAGCGTCCGGTGGTTTTACCCGCGTAGTTCCCGTTCAGCCGTTGTCAGACGTGATTGAGCAACAAACATCCACAATTTAACGTTTATAATATTGGAAGCTACTTGTAAACAACAGTAAAAAGATGAGGCCTATTGATATTTACACACTATGATTCCACAAGATAAAAATATAATAACCGTAAATATTAACTCCGCAAACACAGCATAATCATAAACAAACACTTCATAACGATATTTACCGAAAACACGGTTTGAAAGGTCTCGTGTATTTGAATCCCGCGGATTGGTTGGAACGCCGAATGGATTTTTTTTCAGCAAACAAGTCCAAGGTTGTCACTTTTACCAGATAACAATGGACGACATTGAACGTATCGGAGGAAACAGAGAAGGATGTCAAAATTGATAAAGCCTTCAATTTGTGATGCGAGTAGGTTAAGATAACTATGGGGCGTGAGTACAAAGTATTCATTAGAAGTTAGTTACAATCGATATATGCGCAAAAATTTGCTCTCATAATTTTTCCCTAACATGCCACAAAAAGTATAACTTAATAGTTATTTGTTATAAATATAAAATTTAAGGTCGAAAAGAGGAAACTCGATAACATGTGAAAACCTAAAATGAGTTATTCTAGTCACGACGAAGTTTATTTGACGGCAGCAGAATTGACTGAAACTGGTCATTTTCTCGCTGAAGTGGGATGAAAAGTGCAAAGATTTTTCACCTTGCGCTCTATTAACTACCTCGCTATGCTCAGGATTATATTATTGTAATCACTCGCTGCGCTTGTGATTTAAATTTAGAATCCGTCGCTTCCTCGGTCATCGAAATAGAGTACGCGGTTAAAAAGCAACTGCACTCTTGTATAACATAACTATTATTTTAGTGCTTGACTAGGTTACGAGGTAAGTCTGTGGTGCGAAGAATTATTCTCCAACAGTGAATCTGCATTCTTTACCCCGTGTCACGGTATTAGTGGATAATTTATTAGCATCCCACTTAGTCACCGCTCTCGGGAATCACGATCTCATATATGCGCTTTTAACGTGCAATTTAGAATTAACCCAGTGCAATGTCAAATCGACCGTGGTGGGCCTGCGCCGACCGTAAGACCGTATGTTTGAATCCCGCCTGTAACTTTGTACATTTTTTCAAGTGCAGATGTACAAGGCGTCATCAGTGCTGGCTTTAACGGCGATTGACAACATCGTGAGGAGACCGGCACGTATCTTTCGAAGACATTCATCAGCCGCTAACCCCTACTTTACCAGCGTGGTTGCAGGATCTAATCTCACCTTGGTCTTCTTGAAATCGGACTGCTCGTAGCTCGAAAAAGCGACATCGTTTCATATTTGACGTTCAAAAAATTCAACGAGGAACGAGGCTGTGGAATGCTTTACCTGAGTGTGTTTTTCCCGCTTTTATCTGAGTGGATAGGATCTTGGTGTCTTCAAACCCAGAGTGAAAGGTTTCTTCTCGATAAACACACTCCATCGTAGACCACGGGGTAGCTTAAGAACAGACGAGATGGCGGTCCAATGTAAACATCTCTACTAATATTACAAAGCTGAAGAGGTGTTTTGTTTGAACGCAGTAATCTCAGGAACTACTGCACCGAATCGATAAAAAATAGATTAAATTTTTTCTTTCACCTTGGATATATGCGTGATCCCGAGTGCTATTCGATATAATGAGTACCACGGGCGAAGCCGGGGCGGACCGTTAGTAATTTAGATAAAAACAAAGTGGCCTACTTATGTGTCTAAGATCTAAACAAATACAAATAAAGATGGATTTCTACGTCACGGCCGGTAACCAGGCGAAATCGCCTCCTACACACTGGCCCAGGTTCAACGCACCGATGACGAGTCGTTACCATCGCAAATATGTAAACTGAACCGCAGACGTGTCACTAACTAGCCTGACCAACAGCCATCATTGTACCCATTCACAAGCTCACTCGCGAATTGAAACTAAATTGTGCGAAATATCGTATTTGCACGCAAATTCGTTTACATATCAAAGTCAAAGTACTTTATTCATAAATGTACAATTTACACGTCAATTCATAAAAAAATAAAAAAAGACGGGGCACACATATTGCATACATTTTCAAAGTTTGAAATGGTATCGTTTAGTCAATTTAGAAATGACTATTTCAGATACCCTATTATAATTATAAATGTCAATAATTTGATGTTTGTTGCTCAATCACATCGTAACGTATAAACAGATCAGGCTTAAATTTAGAACGCAGTTAGATTAGTCTGGAAGAACACATTACTCTTGGCAGAGTCCGCCTGGGGGAAGTATCTTTGCCAGTTATTCTACCGCCAAGCAGTAATGTCCAAACGTGACTGTGTTCCGGTTTGAAGGGCAATGTTTTCAGAGAAATTACTGGGCTTAGAGGTATAATATTTTAGATCTCTGGGTGACGAGCGCAGTGCAGTGCTAGGTAATGATTTGGACTTTTCATGTTCCAATAGCTGCGTGTCACTGTGCTGTTATGTGACAGGTATGTTGCTTACCATCAGGCACATAGGCTATTTTTATCCCACGCAGGTAAAACCGCAGATATAGGAATGATACAATAATTTAAGATGGAGACTACATATGTATAAAAACTTTAGAGTGGCAACCATTACTAAAACTTTAAGTACTCAAGTATTTTCAACACTTTTTTAGTACATATAACTAACCTAACAAATGTTATGAAAATATAACTACAGCAAATATAATGATTCACTAAGATAACGTTTATATCAAGTGCAAATTTTGTTTGTCTGATAATAAGAATTACAAACATTAGAACCGAGCCAGCAACATATTAGCATTAATTTGAACAAGAATAACAAATTCAAAACAAGTTTTGATGCCTTGTTTTTGCTAAATATAAACATTCTAAAGTCTACAACCAGTTTTATGGCTCTGAAAACAAGTAAAACAGCCTAAATATATCCAACTGATCACGAATTTCTGTACCTTTGATATTATAATTATATTCTACGTAAAAATTACAGTTGAGGTGGAACTAGAATAATCGAGTACAGTTCAGTGTACAAGACGTTACAGAAACATGCAATATGTACTGTAAGCCTTTCTTTGTAACACAAAGTCATCGGTTTCTTTTAGGCAAACGCACTCCATTGTTTACCAAAAGCGAGATTGCGTTCAAGCGTAAGCCGATCGAACGGTTTCAATAAGCTTTTCTTTAAAAATTATATGGTAAGGAAATTGACATTATTTAATGCAAACACTCTTCAGTATTTTTGGTTGAAAGAGTACCACTCTTTAGAATTTATAATATTTGTAGGATATGTTAGACAGACACAAACTCCAAGTTACACAGCGAGCTATGGAGAGAGCTATGCTCGGAGTCTCTCTGAAGGATAGAATCCGCAACGAGGATATCCGACGGAAAACTAACGTAACCGACATAGCCTTGAGAATAAGCAAGCTGAAGTGGCAGTGGGCGGGCCACATATGTCGCAGAGCCGATGGACGTTGGGGGGAGAAGGGTTCTGGAGTGGAGACCACGTTCGAAACGTCCCGTGGGACGGCCTCCCGCTCGGTGGACCGACGACCTGAAGAGAGTGGCGGGAAGCGGATGGATGCGGAGAGCCGAGGACCGGATTTGGTGGCACAATATTGGAAAGGCTTATGTCCAGCAGTGGACGAACATGGGCTGACGAAGATGATGTTAGACAGTGAAAATATTTTATTACCTACGATTTTCATATCTACCAGGTACACAATAAAATTCCGAAAATCGGTCGAGTGTCATAGGAGCATGACCCGAAACATCGGGGCACAGAATTTTTATAACTAATACTTTATTTAAAAAAAAAAAACATTATTCAGATCACTTATAAGTCCGACTCTTAAAAACAGCAAGAAATTAAGTCAGTCTGTGTTTAATGCTGCAGATGGCGTCTTCAGGAAACTCATTAAGGCTGGTTGTTCACACTCCTTGCTCGGGACGTGGTTAAATTTAGATATCTAAACGAACAAAATTAGAGGAAATCTCGCTTGAATATGAATGAAAACAAGAGGAAAGTGTTACTTCAAATGTACGTATTACAGCCGTAAATTTTCCAAACGTTATATCATACGATTAGTTCTCTGTGTGGCTGTAGAAGTGCTTTCCGAAAAGGCGTTATACCTTTTCAGAAAGCTTAACATGGAAAACTTTAGATTTAAAGTAATCAATTAATTAATTTAATTTAAATACAATAGTATTACTAATAACTAAAACCTAAGAAATGTATATTTTGTATTGGTTTTATAGTCAGTAAATTATTTGTATTATTTATTACACAAATAAATTATTCATATAAGTCATCATCATTTGCCTTATCCCACTTTATGTGGGGTCGGTACAACATGTACGTTTCCTCCATTCGTCTCTATAATTTGTCAAATCTGAGTTTACTCTTTTACTATCCATGTCTTCTTTCACACAATCCAGGCACACTTTTTTCGGTCGCCCTCTGCCACAACATCCATCAACATTAATATTTAAATAATTTATAAGTAAAAAAAAACAGTACATTGGAAACAGCATTTTCAAAGTTTTTATTAGTTGTTCTTTTGTTTTGTAGTTAGTATATTGTTTGTATAGTTTAGTGCTTCCGTCATGCTTAATCAGCTCATTATATGTTCTCACTGCCGGGAATCGGGGCTTAGTCTCACGAAGAGGGAGTTAAAGCCATAATCTATCACGCTGTCGCAGTTCAGGTAGGCAAACGGCGTAAGTCCTCGAAATAACTTGGAACATGCTGGTATCCTCATATTTTCCTTTCGCCATTGAAGCTAGTTAAGACAAAAATACGACGTTGCTAGACGCGGTGATAACAAGTGGAGTAGAGTAGTGACCGAGTGGTGGCCGAGGCAAGGTAAGCGGAGTATAGGACGTCCAGCTGCAAGATGGGTCGACGATATCGTTTCCATCGCGGGTCGAACCTGGACTCGATTGGCACAGGACCGAGGAAGAAGGCATGGGAAAAGTGAAAAGAGAGGCCTATACCCAGCCGTGGGATAGAGAAGGCTGTGGATGATGATGAAGACAAAAATGTATATTTGGAAAAATAATCAGAAATTCGAACCTACAACATCTCGATTTTGGATACTCCGCTTCGCATATGTATATTCGAAATCAATGATGAGTAAAATTTGTGCCCACGTGAAGTGATGACTGTTTAGAATTCAACTGACGATTGTAAACAAAACACACTCGTCTAAGGTTGATGACTGTCAGTCGTTTCGATATAATTTCACTTTCATGAATATTTTGGCAAAACGACATTGCGATATGCACGCAACATGTGGACGAGAAAGCGTAGACAATTTACTAACCAGAACTAATGGCATTAGCTCATATACATTATCCTACACTTTAGTGGCATCTGTGGGTCGCATAATGTAGAGTGTGTAATTTTACGAGTATTATGACTGAAACCTAGATAACAAGATATAGGCATAGATTTATTGTGTGAAGTTACGGTTGGTCCAGTCGGAAGAAAGGCAACTGTCGATCCGGAGCCACGGGTTCAAATCCCACCCGCATCAGTCTCTTCTAGATCATGTGCGTAATGCCACTTAAAACGGTGAAGGAAAACATCGTGAGGAAACCGACATGTACCTAGAATCTTTAGAAGTCACCACCAACCCGTACTGGACCAGCATTATGGCCTCGACGTTGCGAGAGAAGGCCCCGAGTCCCAGCAGTTGGAACATTAGTGGGATACTTAAACTATAGATATGTTATAGCCCTTGGAAGAAATGATGCGAGTTAATTTTTGACGACGCACGCGCACTGACACCCAAATTCGACACATTGAAGTTATTGCGCGAATTTTTTTAGAGGGACCTCTATCGCAGTTGACTTTATGTGGCTTTTACTGCAAAGATAATAATAATTCAAAAAAATGTTGTCTGTCTGTTTACTCTGGCTGAAGTCGGAAACGGCTGTACCGATTTTAACGGGCCTTTCACTGGCAGATAGTAGTTGAGGAGTAACTTAAGCTACTTTTACTTAAAAAAAATAGCGTTCAATAGTTTAGGCAAGCCGCAGGTTACATCACGGGGCGCAGCTAGTATTACAAATAAACGTAAACAGAATTTGGGATGTTATTTGAGAGCTACAGTTAATTTGTGCGAAATTTAGGTAAGTAATTAAATTTACTCTGAACTCTAATAAAGACAACCATAGCAATTTGCCTAACAAGCTTGTTATACTATACCCCGAAATAGAGAAGGTCATCATATGAAACAATGCTGTGTACCCGAATAGGGCTAAATATAGATTGCGGGTGACGCGGGGGCGATTAAAATTAATTGTAAGGTTCAATAAAATTAATAATTTATCCATATATGTTGTTAAGTTTAAAACCCTCTACACACGAGCCTTAATATCAGGGGAAATTACGTAAAACTAGTGGGGCGGACCCTACATCGCACCATAAAACCCCAACCATAATTATGGTGCGATGTAGGCTCCTCCACACTACTTTTACGTCATTTCCTCTGATTTTAGGACTCGTGTGTGGAGCGTTTAATCTACAAAACTCCATGATAAAAAGTACGAGTAGATATTTTATGGATGACTGACCGAAATGGAAAATGTTAGATTGTATGAACGGGGAGAGCTGAGATGTCAGCTAAAATAAAAGTGGTCAAGTGCGAGTCGGACACGCCCATGAAGGGACGACGACGACGACGACGACGACGACGATGACAACGACGACGACACACATTTTATGACTTTAGAAGAGTCTATCGCGCATAATATTCCGTTTAGAAAAAAAAATCTTAGCAACCTCAATATTATTTTCGAAGACCTACGACGAATCTATGGTCGTGCAGCGGAGTTGCACGACCTGATATTGCCTTCCCCTTTCCACTACAGGACAAGTCGTAAGTCGGCTCACTACCACCCATACACTGTGGATATTCCCAAAATCCGTACTAAAAGGTTTGAATCCACTTTTCTTGTACGTACAGCTTTGGAGTGGAATAAGTTGCCGGCCTCCTTGTTCCCTGAGAGATATAATCTAGAACTTTTCAAGGTCAGAGTGAATAGGTACCTTCTAGGTCAACGTGCGTCATCTTCGACCACACCGTCGCTTACCATCAGGCGAGTTGGTGGTCAAACGCGGTTAACCTATACGCGATAAAAAAAATAATGGTCCCGTATCTTGCCATTTGGCTACGGCACCCTAAAAAGATGTTGGATACAAAAAATATGAAAGATCAATAAGGATAGATAATTGGCGCATAAGTTTAAATACCGATGTATAATGCTAAATACAATGTATAATCCGTTAAAGCTATTATTTCATTCACTTACCGAGTTGTAAGGCATACCTCTATAGCGACAAAAAGAAAGGGGACAATAGCCATGGTGACAAAAAAATGTAGTCCTGTAAAACCATTTTTTCTTTTGTTTCACAAATAAAAAGTGACGTATAGTGCTTAGAAGTTTCGAATGACGTCACGTTTATTTACGATTTTTAAGTAGACGAGACGTTACAACCTTGTTTAATTTGTGATATTTTTTTCTTTTTAAATTGTTACGTAGAACATACGCTGTAGAACATAGCTATAAGCTGGAATAACATATCAGCTACTTTTCGCCGCAGAGAAAACCCAGCAACTGAATTACGCGGGTAAAACCAGAGGAAGCTGCTGGGTTTTTTATATAATACTCTTTTTATAAGCCCTTAAATAGTTTTGAGTTTTTAAAATAATCCAACTTGTAGGTTTTTTTACATATTACTCTTTTTATAAGCCCTTTAGAGTTTCTATAATTCAACTGTCAACATAACGGAAATCCTTCGTAGTAAAAACCCTGTGGACACAATAAACTTACATAGAAAAAGATTTCGAGACCAATTTCTCAGACAATAAGACCTAGAATGGTTCGGTCACGACTTTTATTGAGTAGGAAAACATACCTAAATCACGTAGACAGTCGCCTTCCACGCATCCGTAAGGTCTTTTCTTCAGCTAGTCGCATAAAAAGTGACAATCAAATTGCGACCTGGCCTAGGACACGCGTTGGCTTCATTTATAATGCACGACGTCGACAAGATCGGATACTGTTAGTTCTGCAAACTTTTATATCGGACATTCAAGTTTTGAGTGCATTGTTGTGATACAGTTATATTTATCAAACTCGGCAATTTGGGTCTAATTTACGTAGCGTATTTCTTTTTCTTATATCCTATTTTTAACCCCCCGACCAAAAAAAGGGGTGTTATAAGTTTGACGTCGATGTCTGTCTGTCTGTGTGTGTGTGTCTGTCTGTGGCACCGTAGAGCTCAAACGGATAGGCCGATTTCGATGCGTTTTTTTTATTTGAAAGTTAATTTTTATTTGAAAGTTAATATCCGTGCGGATGTTCTTAGCTATGTTTGGTTAATACCGATTCAAGATGGCCGCCGCCACAAAATGGCGGACAAAATATTTCTTCACAACCTATCTCAATATGGGTATCAAATGAAAGGGCTTGACTAGTAGAATATAATACACTATAAAAAAATTCAAATCCAAGATGGCCGCCACCACAAAATGGCGAATTATTTTACTTTTTTCACTACTATCTCTATATGGGTATCAAACGAAAGGGCTTGACTAGCAGAACACATTGCACCATGACAAATTTCAAATCCAAGATGGCCGCTTCCACAAAATGGCGAAATACATTTCTTTTTTCACAACTCCCTTAATATGGGTATCAAATGAAAGGGCTTGACTAGTAGAATGTTGTACAGATAACAAATCTGAGGTAGTCGGGGGTTGATCAAAATTTTTGAAAAAAAGAGGGGTGTTATAAGTTTGACATCGATGTCTGTCTGTCTGTTGTACAGATAACAAATCCTAGGTAGTCGGGGTTTAATCAAAATTAAATCTTGTTCTTGTTTTTATTAATTTTATAAATGTCAATGTCAATGTTTAGATGTTTGTTGCTCAATCACGTAACTTCTGAACGGATTAGGCTAGAATTTGGAACACAGTTAGATTAAAGTCTGGAAGCACACATAGATAGGCTACTTTCAGCCGAAGAAAATAACGGGAACGGGTACTACACAAGTCAAACCGCGGTCAAACCGTTGCTGGTTAAATAATAAACACATGAGATGAATTATCTGTGTAAATAATTGTAGATGGAATGTATGTGTGAAAGAGGACATGAACAGGAAAGAATTAAACTCAGATTTGATGAATAATTGAGATGAATGGAGGAAGGGCCTGTTGTAGCGACCTCATGTAAAGTGGGACAAGGGTGAGCGAATGATGACAATAATTTGTAAAATAAAATGTTAAGCGCATACCTCAAAATTATAAAACACTTTAAAGTCGTAGAAAGATCGCTCCAAAAACCATTAGGCTGTATAGGGTACTTTTCATCCCGAAAAAAAAAACAACGGGAACGGAAAATACGCGGACGAAACCGCGGGACAATTCTAGTTTATATATAATTCCACACGGCGGGTCATAATTGAATCTAGTAAAAAAACTAGAAGTATAATTTCACTGTTCTTTAAATATTGGTGGACAATTCACACACAACACTATCTGACCCCAAACTAAGCAAAGCTTGTACTATTGCAGCCAGAAAGCTGATATAATACATATATAGTTTTAAATACCTACTTATCATAAATAGAAAAACACCCAGACACAGCGCAAACATTTCAATTCACTGTTGAAATGCACAAATGAAATCGATACCGTGTAAACACACAGTTTGTTTGTATTTTTTTAACCTCGATTTTTACACTAGTAATTTCTACTCGACTATTAAGAATCAGTGGCAATTTATTAGCCACAATTAGAATTTTACTGCGAAACAAATTATCTTCTATCGAGTGCTTAATGTTATGAAATTTTACGATAAATTAAGGCAATACGAGGACTTAGAAACGCTGAATTTATGTTCGCAATATTTTGTCACTATTTCGTTAGCCGTTGACAGTTGGCTGCATTGGGTTTGAATGGCTGTAGTTGGGTAACTGGCAGGCATTTGGGCCTACGGTACACAAAGCGCTATATACAATATACATACCTCGTTTTTTTAGCTAGCTAATGAGTCAGTGAGAAGTTACGAAGAGTAGCAGTTATGTCGTCATCTTTGTTTTTGACGTGTGAGAATTTTTTAGGATATGGTTGTTATGTTGAAGACCATTTTTTTGGAAATCGACTGAAATAGGCGGATATTTGAAAGTTTTCTAAGGAATATCTTGTAACTATTAGCTTCTAAATTCGTTTTTTGGCATTTCAACAGATTATTTTATTTACTACTACTAAGTCGGTGAATTAATTTCTTCTGGATTCTTTGGGACATTTTAAAGAGCTCGGTTATTCTCAATTTAGGACGACAGTTAAAATGTTTTTCAAAGTTGTCTACTATTTTTTTTAACTTAATTTTTTTATTCATTTTATAAGCTAGACCTCAATTTCGCCTGATGTAGTGAATACAGTCTACTCTTATGCTTGATTATAATATATCATCCCTAAATTTAACCGGTTGATATTGCATTATATTCGAATGAAATTACTGAAGATATTGCATCTAATAATTGAACTTCGTTTTGAAGTACGTTTGATCTATTAGTACTTCGTAATTTTATTCGTAGATAAAATATCAATCTGATAAATATATATTGAAAGACTCATATAATTCTGATTGGTCTTCGCTTATAAGTTGGTTACAAGCAGCACTATAAATCAGTTTTAGAAGAGAACATAAAGTTTTAAGCCATCTTTGGGAGATGCAAAAGCCTGGAAGAGTTCCAGACTGGAGAAATGGAAGTCAAGATACATTTAACATGTTTTTTTCTACATATTATTGTGTTGTTTGCCAAACGACTTGCATTTCCGGGACAGTTGCCCATGACCTTTACTGCAATGCCCTGTACATTTATTAATATTTTATTTAGGTAAGTACTCTTTCTCTCATACCCTTTATTTACACGAACATAATCTAATACCACCATGTCCTGTTTTCTATCGGAATGCTCACAGCTCGAAAAAGCGACATCGTTTCACGGTTGATGTTCTAAAGACACGAACGAAGAGATTTGACTCTGCTTTTGTGATAAGAACGTCAAGGCTGTGGAATACGTTGCCCGAGTGGGGTTTTCCCGATGGTTACAATCTTGGTGTCTTCAAATCGAGAGTGAATCGGTTTCTTCTAGGTAAACATGCTCCATCGTAGACTGCATCGTCGCTTAACATCAGGCGAGTAAGCGGTAAGTGTAAACATATAAAAGTAAAAAAATAATTGAAGTGATATTTTGTGTTGTGTAAGAAGTTTTTGAAATAGAAAACACTCTGAATTAAAATATAACAATGTAGGGCTCTAATATAGCCCAAAGGTGAGAATACCCCCCGATTTCCAAGTCACGTCAACCCGCACTTGGCCAGAATAGTGAATTTATGTTTTGTTTTATACGGAAAGTTGTATTCCGGTCTTGTGGAGATGGCGAAGGGCAACTAAGAGTATATAAGGACAAAGGTTACTCGTATTTGTTTAACAAATACCTAATAAGGAAGGAAATTCATTCAGACAATTTTCAGGTAGGTACATAATTTATGTTCAAGGTAAATTTATAGGTGTCCTGCAATTAAACGTATTTTATTCATTTACAAATCATAAATAGAATTGATATCCTTGCTTCGGGATAGTGATAATGCTTCCTGTCTATCAACACAAATAAATATTTAAAAATAATGTTTTCCTCTTTTGTTCATAAATCTCTATACTTATACAAAAATGTTATGTTGGTTTGTGTACGCTCCAAAAACTCAAAAAGTTCTGCACCAATCGAGTTGAAAATTTAGAATGATATAATATAATCCGTATCAAGGATTGTTTTTATTTAATTTTTGCAAACACTGTGCCACAGCGAAGCGTGGGAGGGTACTGCTAGTATAATATAATGGTGTAAACTTAAATGGTGTAAATTGGTATGTATGAAACACTATCTGGAAAAATTACTTATTATTAAAAACGTATTTATTTAGAAACATCAACATAATTGCAGAATAGCTCTTGATGAAGCCCTATATTACCAAATTCTTACTTCAAAAACCACAATCCAACCATTAGCAGCCGCCGCGCTGTTCCGTCGATTTTCATAAAATCGTACAAAAAACATGTAAAATACCTTGTGGTCGTGACACGAAACAGTGGTTAGGCGAACAGCACGCAATATAGGCAAAACTGCACTCAACTCACAAACAATAATCCAAAATGAAACCACGAAACGTGATGCGGACAAGACAACGAGACACGTCCGCCCAGGCCGCGTGCCAAACCGCGACTGACTAGCCTCCCAGCCGGTAGGATTTGCCGAGGAACGCACCCAATACCAGTTGACTGCTAACGACTCTTGTAAACGTTACCTCATCCATTACCGCTTCAACACCCAAACCATCGGTTAGTATGTTTACGTGAACCGTATCGTAACAAACATTTTGTTTAGCCCCCTCAACTTATTATCGAAATGCAAGTTTAATTAACCTGTCAATTGGCAAACACCAAAGGCAATAAGGAAGCTGTTACGATATGCATCTGTTTCACAGCCTCAGAGATTTTCTTAATACGTAGTGATATAATTGTTTTCATCGAACAATGGATCGTAGACTCTGAATCCTTGATCAAAGAAATCTGTCTGAACAATAGCGGGACTTCGAAGCTCTCGGGTAAACATTTGATTACGGACAGCGCCCAGTACCTACAGATCTTAGAGGATACTAGTGTCTGCCCATGACTTTATCCAAGTAAAAATCAGAAAATGACTAGGTATTTCCGAAAAATGGCAATCCAAATGCCAATGTGTTCAGATTAGAGTTCCAAGTTTCAATTTCATCTTCTTCAGTTCTTCAAACATACAAATTTTTACAATCATAACTTTAAAACATTATGTGTAGATTTAATCTAGTAATTCATTACTCTTTCTCTTTATATTTTATTTGAGCATCTTACAGATAAATTTTATGGAAAGTGGTAAAACATTTTTTCGTTAATTTCTCCTGCGGACCGGCAGTTTATGGAATTCTTTTCCTCGAAAGGGGTTCCAAACTTTTACATTCATAAAATTATTAAGGACTTACGAAGTGCGCTGGTGTTGAATTTGTCATTACGAACAGTCGTACAAAACGGTTCCCGCTGGTAAAATTCTCCACACCGGCTTACGGGACACGCACAAATAAGCTACCGCGAATTTTCGCTACAATGTTTAACTTTTCAAGCAATCATACGAACATATGATGATGTGAAAAGTTGTATGCCTAATTTGAAGTTCGGGCTAAAATATTGGCAGCAATTATGCTGTTGTGGATGTTTTCTGTCGCAAATAAAAAAAAAATAAAAAAATTATTAACCCTGCCATGCCAATACATATTTGAAGTTATGTGTTTTGTAAGGAATAACCCTCATTATTTTCCTCTATTGAGTGACAAAGTAAAACGTAACCGGCGTGATAAGTGTAGACTGCTCATAGACAAACGCAAAAAAAATATTATGAGTGACAGCATTTTTTGTATGGCTCCTCTTTTATATAATAAGCTGCCAAATGCCATAAAAGAACTTAACATAACAATGTTCAAAAGTAAACTAAAAACAAGAACAAAATTAAAAATTTTGATTAACCCCCGACTACCTTAGATTTGTTATCTGTAGAACATTCTACTAGTCAAGCCCTTTCATTTGATACCCATATTAAGGGAATTGTGAAAAAAGGAAATGTAATTCGCCATTTTGTGGTAGCGGCCATCTTGGATTTGAAATTTGTCATAGTGCAAAGTATTCTACTAATCAAGCCCTTTCATTTGATACCCATATTGAGGTAGTAGTGAAAAATATTATATAATTCGCCATTTTGTGGTGGCGGCCATCTTGGATTTTAAATTTGTTATAGCGTTTAGTACTCTACTAGTCAAGCCCTTTCATTTGATACCCATATTGAGGTAGGTTGTGAAGAAATATATTGTCCGCCATTTTGTGGAGGCGGCCATTTTGAATCGATATTAACCAAACATAGCTAAGAACACCCGCACGGATATTAACTTTCAAATAAAAAAAACCGCATCGAAATCGGCCCATCCGTTTGAGCTCTACGGTGCCACAGACAGACACACACACACACAGACAGACAGACAGACAGACAGACAGACAGACAGACCGACAGACAGACAGACAGACAGACATCGACGTCAAACTTATAACACCCCTTTTTTTGTCGGGGGTTAAAAATGCTGATACACAAATGCTATATAATTATACTGTAACTGAATTTTTAAACGATAAGGAAATTAATTGGCATACTAATATTTTAGACATTGTTTAACATGAAATTTTTACAATCTTTAAACCTTATTCCATTAATGTCTCAATAGATATTATTATTTCATTACGAAATTTGACATTCAACTGACATAAGACCAAATAATGATATATTATATCATGATGAATTAGTTTGTACTGTATTACATTTTGACATTCTTTGAGTATTTACATGAATATTATAATTAACGACATTTTTGATTACATACATTTATCGCACTTTATACATTCTTTGACATTCCTCACATGGATGAACTGCAAGATCTACTAATGCAAGACCTTGGACCCTGGATGGACATATTGATCAAACTCAAAAACACAAGACAATATCCTGATGAAACACAAGACGTTGGCGAAATTGTGCTCACCAAACATTTATCTCACACATATATATATCACAACCAAATAGAAGCCAGAAATTAATCTAAGATGAAGAATCAGATGACATAAATAAAAACCAGAAATTAGTAGAAGATGAGGACGAAGAAGACTTTAATCAGCTGACTATTATTAAATTTTTTTTTATTTATAAATTAAGACTAACAAATTGTCTTGCCAGACATATTGCATGCCTCTCGCAGAGGCCAGTTTGTATGGGGCAATTTTTAAAATGTTTTGTATCATCTTATCTTACCTACAAACAGCAATAAAGATTTTTGTATTTGTATTTTGTATTTGTACCATATAATCTGTTCCAAATTTCAACCCGAGCAGTTCAAACGTTCCGACGTAATTGAGCAACAGACATCAACATTTTCACTTTTATAATATTAGTAGGACTATAAAAATGTATTGTGTAATCCCCGTGTGCATTAAGCCTAAGTTTTGGCGCTAACTCTATGCGGTGTCCCTGACCCGCAAGGCAAGCCTTCGATGTTTCATAGTACCCTGGTACTTGATGCGGTGTTAAAGGAACTTTAATGAGGTCTTTATTCGCTTTACCCAGCGATTTCACTCGCTTATAATATAGGAAATGTATTTTTTGCATTGAGAGTAACTTTCCATTTCAGATTTATTAAATTCGGAAGTCAACGATACTTCTGTAATAATCGGTTCCGATCGGAACATTTTGTTACTTCATCATGTGTTAAACCTATTACTTTGACTTGAGCTTTTACTAAAATCTTATGAGTTATAGTGTGATTGCAAATTTCTTGCAACCTTTCTCCTGAAGTGGCTATAAAAACATTCGAACGGTAGTTTCCGACTGAAAGAGAGTAAGCCTGACTTTCGTGCGATCAAACAAAAATACAAACAGCTTTGAACTTTATATAGTAGTGTGAATGTCACATAATTAAAATGCTTTTTGGGTTCCACTAACCTAGTTTCAGTTTTAAAAGCCTAAAACGTTTTGCACGTTACAGTCAAGTCACCTGAAAACTTTTAATAAGGCTTTTTTAGTGTTTGAAACTTATTTTCATTAGTCTTGCATGTTTTTTTAATATAAGTCATAGTTCGTAGTGTAACTTTTTTTTATAAAATCTCGTGTCATTTTATTAAGTTGTGTTCGTACTACTTCCGGTACGGCACGACCAATGCTCATGATTTTTTTGTATTTGTATATTATAGGTATGTGATACCGAAGACTACTGCTCACTCTACTGGCTTTTAAATTGCGATTTTACTATCTTGGTATCAACAATAACTTTAAAATCTTCGACGCTTAAAATCTGGCGACATGGCGGTCTAGAGTAAACCTATAAATAGGTTATGGTTTAAAAAAAATAACAAAAAAAATATTTACTAGGTAGTTTTACCGGCTTTTAGTGAACCGAAACCATTTAGATGAAGCGTCGCATCAAAATTTTATTAGGTTGATAATATATAGCAGAATATCATTTGTGGGATCAACTAGTCATAGTTATAAGAAATAAAATACCTGAAAAGTGTTTTTTTTTCTAAAGAGACCTATGGCAGTTAGCCACAAGTAATTTCTACTGCATACCGAACTTTGGAGTACCGCAGAAAGCGATGGGCAATCAAGTATACCAATCTGAATTGGTACAACGTATTACCTACTAATAAACTGAAAGAAAAAAACAACATTTCACACGCATTCGCATTCAATTACAGTAATTATCTGTTTGATTATTTTGTAGTCTTTAAACACTATAGTACAGGAGACACTGCAAACTCATATAACGATTTACTGATACAAGAATCTCGCATGAATTCACATGATAGGTCACTCACCAAACAGGAGTCTGTTAAACTAACTTCTATTTTTCAAAATATATCTGTTTCATTAATTAACTATCTAGATTTCTTTTGATTCACTTTAACAATCGATAGTGCAAAAGTACATCACATCTTACCAGAACACTTTATACCTAACTCAGATTTGAACTCGTATAGAGTAGGTACTTACTTTCCTTTGAGATGTCTTGGTTGAATGGGTACAAGGTGGAGGTTTTGAATTCAATTTAGAGTCGTGTCAAAATGCACATGTCAACGAATAACTTTTTTGAAAAAAAAAATACGTACGTTCAAAGTCATGCACATCATGTGCAAACTTGCACGCTTTCCGGTTTATTTATTTCAAAGAGAGATTAGCAAGTCAATATGAAAAAGAGTAGAATCCACGTAGAATCAGTGAGGTGACAACTATAAAGCCTTAACTTGGTTTTTAAAAACAGGCAGTGATGGAGCATATCTGATAGCCACGGGCAAGGCATTCCATAGAAGGACTGCCTGGAACGCGAAAGATTTGCCGTAAAATGTTTCGGAACGTACTGATGGAGCATTCAACGATAAATTGTACTTCGATCTTAAAGGACGTGGATGAACATTGCTCCAAAGCGTGAAATTTTCTTTTAAGTACTGGGGGGTTGAAGGGTTAAACAAAATATTATAAAGAAGAGAGAGGATATGAGCATTCCGGCGAAAACGGATAGGGAGCCACTTAAGCTTATTACGAAATTCGGATATGTGATCATATTTGAGCAAGCCAAATATAAATCTAATACAGTAATTTTGGAGACGCTCAAGTTTATCTAGCTGGGCCTCGGTTAGGTCAAGATAGCAGACATCGGCATAATCAAGAATGGGAAGAAGTAGAGACTGAGCAAGCGTAACTTTGGTGGCAGTGGGTAGAAAATTACGGAGTCTGTTTAAAGATCTACCACAGGCAAATAATTTGCAGCTTATGGATTCCAAGTGCGCGTCCCAACTTAAAGTTCCATCTAAAATCACACCGAGATTTCTCACCGATTTGCTATAAGGGATAGTTACCCCATCAAAAACAATTTGTGGTACTGTGACCCAATTTATTCTAGATATCATATAAGAACTACCTATGATAATTACTTGTGTTTTTGTCGGATTTGCGCACATAACCGAAATTTTTACTCCAATTTAAAATTTGGCGGAGATCAGCGTAGAATAGCGTAAAATAGTGGTCTTACTTCAGATTCGTAGTGAGACCAATTAGAATGCGTTTCGTATCAAGGCGTTATTACACTACTCGTTATTCAGACAGTCCTTAGTCTAAGTAGCGTGGTGTAATAGGCGTCAGACTGATTAGACTCTGAATTCAGACAGCAAGATCGGGTTCGGCGAGTCTTACTGGTTTACAGTCTGAACAACGATATAGTGTAATATATAGTATAAAATATAGTGTAATAAGACAAAAACAGTTAGACCTACAAATGAATGACACTGACATTGACATATAGTCTTAAAATATAATTTCATTGGTTTCTCGATTGGTTCATTGATATTCGCGGTAATTTCTGTTTTTGGGTTTTGGGTATTCGGAGTTCGAATGCCATAATTTTAATTTTGATCTCGCTGTTATTATACCTATCTTAAGTACTTAAAACTATTTTCATTGATTTATATATAATGAATAAATAGTATAATAACGTGAAGTAAAGAAAAATAACTACTGTTAAAAGTCTTAGAGTTGTATCGCGTAAGCGCGAGAGCGCGCATCTTTCAGACTGGTGTAATAGCGAGCAGACAAGTCAGACTCTAAGACAGTCTGAATAACGTGTGCTGAATAACACTTAGTCTAATAGGCGCTTAACATAGTTTTTGAAAATAGAGTAAATAACCGAGCAAGACATGTTGCCTAACGCCTAACACGCCTGGTCATAATATCAGAGTTTCACGCTGCTATTTGTAACATTGTAGCTAAACCAATTTTAAGTCGTTCGTTTAATATTTTGTACGTATTGTTTTAAACAAACTTCGCCTCGTAAGCAAACTATCCAGCAGCTTCTGCACTAGTTTTTTCAGCCTGTTACTTTAGTTGTATCATGGCAAGTGGCTACGATTCGTCGGCCATATTTTGACGCTTCAATTGCCACCGAGCGAGTTATCGGAGCGAGCGAAAGTTATTCCAATTTTGTTATTCTTCCTGGTTGTTACTGAGTTACTATGTAATGAGACCGATAACTGTATGAAGTAGCGTTTATTTATTTAACTAGAGGTCCGCCCCGGTTTCGTCCGTGGCACATATATAGCCTATAGCACCCACTGATACATATCCAACGGTTAATGAATTTTTGAAATCGGTCCAGTAGTTTTTGAGAATATCGTATTCAAACAAATTAACTCTTCAGCTTTATAATATTAGTAAACATACTAGAAACGGCAAATTATACTGACGATAAGCAGATGTATCATGAAACTAGAACATCATAAATTTATTGTATTTATATGATTATTATGTGCAATTAATTAATGGAACAAGAAATTATTGAAAATTTATAAGCCTTATTATGTTGTTTAACTTGATTGCAATCACATCAATCACATGTCAACAAAAAAATTGGATGCCAATGGAAAATATTTGTCTTAAATGGATGCTAACTTAAGGTCGTGCCCCGAGCAAATGGTCTTGAGTATTTCTTACCTCATCACACACCGCAAGAAAGAGAAAGAGAGAAACAGTAGGATTTGTCGCTGTTTTACGCTCAAATTTTAGAATAAACTCTTTATAAGATCAGATTTTGGTCTTTTGAAAAAAGTATTTCTGCCAAAATGTTCGTAATGGAATTGCCTATCCGTAGGTGTAAGTACAAAACACAAATAATGACGTTTTTACGAGTAGATGCATGATAATTTCAATTACTTCTATTTTTTATAGTTTCGTTGCGAGGAGATTATTTAAACAATAAATTCATTAACAAAAACAGAATCCACTTTTTGAAGCCAAAAATTTGTAGAAATGTAATGTATTTTTTACTAGTTGATATTTTATTTGTTTTGGCTAATGAGTGGATAGCTCTGAAAACTGGACAAAAAACTCGTTTTGCTGGGGGACGCACCTTAACATCACAAGACACAATAAAAAAAAAGAAAGAAGTGTGGCACTCCGAGACTGCCGCGGTAAAGCTACTGCATGTTGCATGCATTTTGATCAACATAAGCAATAGGGATCTTAACAATTTTTTGGAATTGCTTTTATTTTGAAGAGTGACATTTGTTTACCATAAAAAAATGCAGAGAAGTATACATTCTAGTCAGTCTTCGACAGCTAAGAGCATTTAGTCTGTAAAGCTTATACAAATAAGATTCAAAGTCGAATGACCGAGTGGGGAGGACGGCGTTACGGTCTTCCATCCCTCTTTCTTGTGAACATAAAAAAGAGATGCACGATCACTAAAATTCGGTCCCCAGGCCCTCGATAAAAGCTATGCAATAGCTTAATAAAAAGGACGATTTCTTAGGAATTAAGGTATAAATCTAAGTTTCTTTGATTTAAAAACTTTTAATTCAGATAAGTTATGAAGTATTCCAAGCAGTTTTGCACTAGACTAAGATCGACGTAAATCCACGTTTCCTGAATGCAAATTGACCGGCAAATTAAAGTCGTGCCAACAGTTTCAGAGCTCGTTAAAAATGTATGACGAGCAAAATTGGTTCCAGGAATTTGCTGTTCCACTTTGAAACTACTCGCAGCGTCCTCTGAGTTGTCTCATCCAAATGCTATATTTGCCAATTATGAAACATGTATCATATTCCATATTTCTATTGTTTGTGATGGGACCTACGATAGTTGGCCTTAATTGCTTTCTACTGTGTACCAGGCGTGGTCCCAGGCTCGAATTTTGGAGGGAGTCACCAGTACGCAGCCTCAGATTTTAAACCAGTTCAAATACAATAAATTGAGTAAAATATACTTTACTAGTTGCGCCCCGCGATTTTACCTGCTTTGTTGCCGTACCAGTTGTTTTCCGCGTTAAAAAATAGTTTTGAGTAATAGTAGTACTGCGACAGTAGAGTAGTTTGTGTGGTAGTACGACTCTTTTTTTTATAAAGTGACCCGACAAGCAAGACTCATGCCTGATAGTAAGCATAAGCCTGCCCATAACAGCACAGTGACACGCAGCTATTGGAACATGAAGAGTCCAAATCATTACCAAGAACTGCACTGTACTCGTCACCCGGAGACGTTAGGTATTCTATCTTTTAGACCAGTAATTTCTCTGGAAACATTTTCCTTTCAACCGAAACACAGTAATGTTTTCACACTACTGCTTGGCGACAGAATTACTCGCAAAGGTTTGGTACTTCCTCAGGCGGATTTTTCAAAGAGTCTTACCACTCTTGGCAGTACTCCTGACAATACATGACAATAACAATATCAATTTCATCTTCCATATTGCTAGATAACGCATTTCTAACTGCGATGATATGATCAAGTTATCAACATCGATATAAATCATTGGATGTGCCCTGAACGTTTTGAAATCGGTAACAAACTTACGCATGACATATAATTTCTTTCGATTTATTTGTGTTTATTTTTTTGAAGTCGTTTAAATTAAGTACTTAACTGTAACTGATTTGACTAGAAATGTAGGTCACGCGTCGTCAATTCGCCAAATAGCTCACATCACCGAAATGCCAATGCAGGTATCAAAATAATATATCGCTCATTGCAGACTGTGAACATCGCGACCTTGGCCCGATTCAGGTGCGATGCTCTTGCGACACTTTACACGTAGCTCCAACCTGCGACCCAAATTCTACCTCATATCTTTGGATATTAAAGTTTGAGCACTTCCTCTATTGAATAGAGTCTATTCGTATCAAACGAGATTCAAAAAGCAGGATATAAGTGGAATACACCGTGCAAAATCAAATTGTATTTCGCTTAAGGTTAACTTACGGAAGATTGTCTGCTGACAGATACAGGACTTAAGTAATTATTTGGATAGTGGTAGTGGTTAGTTTTGCACATTTTCAACAAACACAGTAGACAAAAACATAGAGTCTGTGGTGGGTGGTAGCTCATCTGATTTTCAAAAACCTCTCCCAGTGTTTATGGCTCAACCTATGTGCATTTCATTTTCTGTTTTCAATTCTGCTCCACTAATAAATGATGTATCTACCAATACAACTTTGAAAACTACTTTTAAATTATTAAAGAATGCACTGTTAATAACGGAGAACTTGAAAATATTTCTTTGTAAGACGCAGGGAGCTTGATTTCCCATCGGTAACATTTTTAAAGCCACAATATTCGTTCCGATCCTTATTCCGTACATAAACATATGCATAAGCAGCTCACTTTATACTCACTTTATCTTCAAGAGTCAAGTTATCCATTAGAGGTATGTTCTTGAAAGATGTCTTCTTTGGAACATGCTGTTTCCTTACGATGATTTCCTTCAGCTTTAAAGCCGAGTGTTGATGACAAAGTCCAAATCTGCACTTGGATAAACACTTTAAGTTTTTTTTTAGTAGGATGGCCAAATGCGCTCTATCTAAGACTGATCAATGTCATTTTTCAAGAAGACGCAGCTATTGGAACATGAAGAGTCCGAATCATTAGCTAGCACTGTGTTGCGCTCGTCACCCCGAGAATATTTATCCCTATGCCCTATAATTTGCGTTATACCGAGAAACCAGTCATATAATTGTTTTGATATTACAACAAAAGACAAAAGACTAGTTTCACCCGATGATTATGGTGCACATACTCTGCCGCACCAGAAAGATGATGTTTTCATTCGATGCTTATTTTTAGGAGCATAGCTTAAATAAATTTCAGCACACATGTGAACTCTCACGTCGCAATCACCGATAATAATTTGCTTTTACGATTTCGCTCACGTGCCATGCATTATTAGGTATTTATGCTAATAATTCAACAGAACTAATGTAGTGTACCTATATTATAATATATGGTATAATGAAAACGTTTTGCCTAAAATACTGATAGGCTTAGAGAATTGTGTATTTTGAGTAAGTTGGGCTAACAATTTTCTTTATATTGAACTAGCTGGTCTAAGAGTATACAACATTTTGAACAAGATGGCCTAAGAGTAGACAATATTTTGAACAAGTTGGTCTAAGAGTATACAGTATTTTGAACAAGTTGGCTTAAGATTACGTAGTATTTTGAACAATTTGATTTAAAAGTAAGTATATAAATACTGTATTTATGTGTAAAACTGACAAAAAATTACGTTAACACAGTAAAATTATGCTGATTTATTTAATGTATCAAAAACCACGTCAACAAATAAGCACTATCTGTCTATAAACTCGTATATTTTATATATTTAAATGGGTAAACATAAAAATATTGGGGACGTCACTACCATAAAAAATTAAAAAATTACCAATGTGGTCAATTAACTGTAATTAATAATACTACTCTAATAAACAACAGCCATAGCCTAAAATAATCTTCATACCACACTAACCATTATACAGGGTAGTAAAAAATAAGTCTAACCTTAACTCAGCGTCAGGACTTCTAAATGAACATGGAGGCGAAATTAATCAGCATTTACCTGTAAAGAAAAATAATCATAATTAATAAAATAAATACACATATGTCACTCTTAAATTGTAAACGTCGTTATAATATTCATCGTAGATCTCATCATCGCTTAACATCAGGCGAGATGGTGGTCAAGTGCGAACCTATTATAGTTAAAAAAAATAATAATATTACAGTCTCACTAGAGATTATAATCTGTGAACCGTCACATACTGTTTATAATTTAACAGATTATTTTTCGGTAGATTGTATAATCTATCGAAGTGAAACCTTCAAATTGTTCTCTCTATTACATTTCAGAAAGAGCATCTATTTATGTTTCCTACATTTATTTTAATTTTTAGAAGATTTTGAATTAGAATTTTATTTTAGAAGCAGAATATACTTATAAATAAATAATTAAAGCGTTACGTCACTGTCTGGTATTTTCTATGCGTCGCGCGTAAAGCATAGCAAAGCAAGCGTATGCATGTTAGCTATATTGAATGTTAGGTTTAGGAAACTGTTTTCAATGGGTTATCCAACAGTTTTTTTAATAATTTCGTACTTTTAAAATGGACTTGCCCATTCAGCTTTGAATGATCATAAAGTAAGTTAAACAAACAATAAGATATCAAAATTAAAGTTGGTACATATTTTATTCTATATAAATATTGTCATTATATCAAACAATTTTCCAGGATCAGTCGTCATGCTTATTAACTTACTATATCATAATTGTGAAATCGTAGATTCAAATCCCACCTACAGTTCTGTATTTTTATTTTCAAGTCCAAATGTACGAGTTTGTCATTGTAGATACATATTTATTCCTATACATAAACATACAGATATAGGACAAATATTTGGGTATATCACGCGGATATTTGCACTAGGTAGAAATCAAATCTACATGACCTACGACGGTCTTGGCAGACTACAAAGTAGGTAATATTCACCATACTCCAACTTTTACAAACACAACCTTTGTTTTATGTTTGAACTGAATGTATCATACATTTTCAGTTCGAACATAAAATAACCTATAATACATCTAATATAACACAAAAGACTTTCTGAAAAGCAACTAAGTATGCCGTAAACATTCAGAAATGAAAAAATCCCAATGAAACCGCGGAAAAATTGAATAAAACCGAAAATTGCGTTCGTAACTTTCGAGATACGAATCTAACAAACGCACCTTTTCGCAAAATTTGAATAGCGTAAGTCAGCTGAAAAAAATAACTTACACCGAGCACAAAGCATATTTACATTAGACAATTTTACGTTGGACAAAAAACTCAATTATTTCTACTCAGCAACGGCCCGGCGAAGCGGGTAAGCGGCGCGGTGAATTCGGCACAAAAATTATGGTACTGCTTTTTGTGTTTGATATTTATTCAAGTGCCAAGTATTCCACAAATTTTCGTCTGCATCTGAAGTTAATTTTCAAATTAACTTTTATTTATTACTAGCTTTTGACTATTGTGCAAATTGCGTACTAAGTTTACGTGAGCACAGACTCCGAAAATAAAAGTGAATTGGAAAAGTAAGTATAGACTAACACATAATGCAAACGTCCGACTCTAAGATCCCACAGACGCTACCTATGGCTAAATTAGGAACGGCCTTTGTCAGGCCTATTTGCATTTCGCATCTTGTGCATCTCATTTAATTAATGACGACCGAACTTTGTTCGGTTTTTCATTACGTACCTGAAACAGATAAAAATACGTTTTCTGAAAATTAAACAATTAATGTATCGCCCCCGAAACCCCGAAATTTCATGAAAATCGCTCGAGCCTTTTCGAGATTCAGATTCTAAATACACATAGGTACTACACAGGTACTTAACGGGTTTAAGATACAATCTAGAGATAATAAAAAAATATCAAGCCCATTTCAATTTGGAACAGTACCCAGCATGCGCCATTACCAATGCTTATAAGCTGAGCTGAATGAATGCCAGTATTTGAAAACGTAATTTAACTGTATCATTATTCGAATAAGGTCCAAGGTTACTTGTAACGATGACAAATTGTCCGCTTTTCAATGGATACGAGTTGAAAGGACTACGGGTGAAAAGCGGCTAAGCCCAAGGATTACTGCTAGTCTAATCCTGCAGCAAGGAGAACGGACCGACAGTTTGACACAGGTTTTTCAATGTTGCTAAGACTAGTATAGTTTGTATTTATAGGTAAAAATATCTACCAACCTGTTTCGTTCCGGTGTCGCTCGGATATTGTCTGTCATATACAAATACTAAAACTACTCTATCTCTCAAGTTGGATTGTATAATTTCGTTATACAAACATGCAAACTATCGTGAATATCTTGGGGCTTGGTAGAAACGTTCACATACAGTGAAATAGTTTACTGGGGAAAAAATATCATGACACTGGATTTTTGAAGCGAAAACTTTTTTTGGCGCACCACATTTAAGATTTTCGGCAGATTTTTCGTTGACTGAATGAAGTTGAAGAGAGAGGGGTTCTAACCCTCGACCATTTCTCCATGTCGCATGATTTTTGTACGGCGTTGCGGAATAATAGATTAGAAGAGGTATTGAAACTATATAAATTATAAGCTTTTAAATTTTAATTATTAGTTTGTCGGAAAAAATCATGATTTTCCGACGATTTACAGAATACATTTTTTTTTATTATGTTGCATTGGTTCCATACAGTTTCAATACCTCTTCTAATCTATTATTTCGCAATGCCGTACAAAAATCATGCGACAAGGAGAAATGATCGAGGGTTAGAACGCCCCTTCTTCATTTGCACTCAGTTGGACAGCTTACAAGTGACGACATAGTGCTGAATCTTATTTCTGTATACCCTTCTATCATCCTACATAGGTCTCCTGGTGTATCATTTGACCCTTAAATTTTGTTCACGGGCCTGTAGTCAATTCCTATAGATTTATGACTACAATTTAGTGAAACAAGTGAAAATAAACTGAGAAATATGACACAACTAAAATTATACAAAGCACTTAAAACCATTCGCTGGTTCTCCGAAATTTGAGTCATTAGTTAGGAACATCAGTCATACGCGGGTGTACTTTATTGAGGTTTACAAATTTGATTGCGCGAAATTTGTTTGGGGTAAAACTTCCATGGGTTCGTTGGACAACGCTTATATTGTAAACGATACGAAGGTAATTAACGAAATAACGAAAGAGCTGTTATTTATCCTGCTAATACTATAAAACCATTTTTTTTTTACTTTTATAGGTATACACATGGCCGCCTTCTCGCCTGATGTTAAACGATGATGCGGTCTACAGTGAAGCGTGTTTACCTAGAAGAAACCGATTCACTCTCGATTTGAAGACACAAAGATTGTAACTATCGGGGAAAACCCTCTCAGGCAACTTATTCCACAGCCTAGACGTTCTTATCACAAAAGTAGAGTCAAATCTCTTCGTTCGTGTCTTTGGGACATCAACCATGAAACAATGTTGCTTTTTCGAGCTACGAGCATTCCGATAGAAAAAAGGGCAAGGTGGTATTAGATCGTGCAAATCAGTCGCATACTTTCCGAAGTGTATCCGATATAAAACCGATAAGCTAGCAATTTTCCGGCGATGTTCGAGACTTTGCAGTCTTGTTCTGTTTGGATGTTTGTTGCCCAATCACGTCTGAACAAATCTCGTTGAAATTTGGAACACGATTAGATTATAGTCTGGAATAGTACTACTTTTTGTCACAGCAGAAATAAAATGGGAAACTGGTATGATCTTGCAAATCTTCCTTATTCCGTCTTTTGAAGTCGTCAGGCTTAAGTTTTGAGCAAAAAAGATTCAGCACAAGCGTTTGACCAAGAGGCTTAAATAATATTTAACAGAAAATGAAGACAGAAGAGCATCGCCGCACTCTGCCAGTACTAAGTACAACTTGTACAAAGAGCATCGAACCAAAACTACAATGGAAATAAAATCCAAATTCGCATATAAGATGAGATAAGAATAAATTACCCACAAAATAAACTGTTTATAGCCAATGCTTACGATATAGTTGACCTGTTCCGATTTTAAGGCTCCTATACACGTAGGGTTGCCATCTCTAAAATTCAGCAACCAGCACAAGACGAGTCCTCCCATTTTAGAACCCGGACACTTCAACAGCGATTTTTAAATATAACCATCATTTTCTGAACTTAACATTTAATTTAGTAATCTTTTAACGTATTTTTTTTGTAATAATTTAGTTAGTCGGTTCGTCTATTGATTGCGGCGTGCGGATATAGTACGTATGTTATGGCGCCATATACATACTTAAATTTGTTAAACTCGGACTACAAATGAAACCCCGTACGGACGCTCCCCTGATGCCCTCTAAGCCAGTGTTGCCACCAGAATTTTTATTTATCCCTAACTTTTTCTAGATTTGTCCCTAAATTTAAATTTCCCCATAAAACTTTAAAAATCCTATTTTTAAGAAGAATATTGTTAATTAAGCCATTGAGGTGGTATGGATGTCCAATATAATATATAATAATAGCCTGTGACTAGACTATGGTCGGGGAATTCCCTCGAATTCCGACAAGTGCTTTACTGCCATTTATTTTCACCGCCTTGTATTTCATGACTGTTAAAGTAGAAATAAAAAAGATTTAAGATTTGCAAAGTGTAATAGGTGGCACTCAACGCTAATAAATAATAATAAAAAATAGGAATAAACTCGAAAAGAGGAGTTTCGATATGAAAACAGCAAAGTCTATAGTCGGTTAAGCTAATAATGGCCGGTGATACCTTCATTTTTTCCCTAAAGTAGGGAAAATCCTTAAAAGTCGAAACAGTGCTCTAAACCCACCAAACGCATTTTCGGGATTCGGGATTTGTCCTAAAATGGATAATCCGAGTAAACCCTGAGACTACAGGAGTGACGATATTCGAAAGGCAGCTGGTGGCGGTTGGAGAAGCAAGACCGACGATCGGGCGTATCAAAGGAGAGGCCTATGTCCAACAGTGGACGAATACAGGCTGATGATGATGATTAGGCCTGGACAAGTGGCAACCCTATACAAGTCTCGTGGATGGTCGTTTTGTGGTCGTTCCTACCATTACAATAGGAAACAAAGTGGTCGTAAAAGTGAAAGACGAATACGTTGGATACTACAATCGGGGCATATTCGTTAACTGCGTACTTCCTTGAAACATACACAATGAACATGCGGATAATTAGTTATACATATTTATACGTCCGCGATTTTCCGACCGGATCTGAGGTTAGACACGTCAGGTGATCCGAGGAGTAGGTAAATGTACGGAACAAGATTGTTAAACTCGTTTAGGTTATGTTTACACCTTATTACCGGGAATAATATCTCTATCTGGCAACCTTAGAATCTTAAAGTATTGTCTCCTTTTCAAGCCTTCGGTTTTTTCAGCTTAAGAAATAAAAATTAAAATAGCTAAGTGTATTTTTATAATAAAACTAACAGCGTCCCACGGTTTTAGCTGCGTAACTACGCTGTACTACCTGTACCAGTTTTTTTTCGGAACCAAAAGTGTCTATGTGTGCTTCCAGACTATCATATAACTATGTTCCAAATTTCATCCCGATCCCTTCATAAGTTACGACGGGATTGAGCAACTAACATACAAAGATTAACATTAATAATATGAAATGAGATAAGCTACTCAAAACGCAGTTTGTGCTCACTAGATTTTATCTAAAGGCACATACTAAAATTAATTAAGATTAGAGTAGTAAAATCTCATTTGTATTTGTATTTGTATATGTTATAAAATCGAAAAATTATTTCCTAATATAGAAATTTGTTCAATGATCAATTCAACAAATGCATTCAACTTCCGACATCCCAATTAGAATATGTAAATATCAAACGAAACTAAACCTTGTAGCCTTACTTCGGCGTACACAGGTCACCTACTTGCCAGAGACTTGTCAACTAGTCCACTTGTCGGCCAACTGTGTAGGTCTCTGTGGGCTAAACTCAAACAAATCTCGGCAACTTTCGATTACAAACACTTATGTAGTCGCTGCATCAGCAGGTTTACTACGATACATATTTTGTGTATTATTTTAAGGTGTGAACAATGAAGAGTTATCATTAATTAATGAATTCATGTAATTACAAAAACCATCAGATTTAACGACGTCAGATTACAAACTAATCAATCTCAAATCTTAATCTCACGCGTTAGATTATAATCTGACAGGGTCGGCAATTTTACGGCGAAACACACAAACAGCCGCCATTAGTTTATAGAACAGAGCAGTGTCATGGGGGTCTTGACTCTCCCCTGGCCAGAGTCCAGAGACCACTAATTAAAACGCAGGCACGCATTTGTCGCACGGTCTTGTGACAGTAAAAATATATTGGCAGTCATAAACACTGGCAGGGCAGGACTGCCGATAGAAGTTAAAACTTAAAAATCAGAATTGTATGGCTCACTTTGGAAACTACGCGGGTGAAACTAGAGGGCGTCGCCGTGATCATGGCCTCGAGTCCGAGAAGTCCCGAGTTTACCCGAAGAGTTATTTTATTTACGAACGTGACCCTTGAGTTTTCCCTTCAAAAATATAAAAATTTAACTAATCATCACGTTCCTAGTAATGTTTAAGTAACGTCCGAACCCGAACTTAGCCAGTGCGGTGGACTATGGATTTGAAAAGAAGGAGCCCCAACATTGAGAATAATACAAATGTGTAATACTAGGTTAATCCCTCGGTTTCTCTCGCATACTTCTCGATTACGTTATTTTCCCGAGACAAACAGGAGCCCATGTGTTATTCCACATTATTATTATCTATCTATCTACTTACATAAAATTGCATCAAGTCGCTTCAGTAGTGGAAATGTGCTTGAAAGAGTAACTAAATATTCGTAGAATACCTAATACTGTATTTATTAACAAATTACCGCATTTACATTATTAGCAGCATAATAACAATATTGAATATATTACACAAGTCATAAAAACTGTGTAATATTTTCAATCTGATTTCGAATCGTGACAGATTAAAAGTAATATTGTGCGTTGTTTATGTGTAAACATAAAAAATGTGTAATTTTTACATTAAAATACTATATGAATTCAAGTAGATCACAACTGGGTTAATATTACAACGCAACGGTCCAAAGCCCATTTCAAACGAAATCAACTGAAACGTTCTGAAAGTTGTTTGCATTATACAACTGTATCGAATTCACACTTTTTTTTTTTTGTAATATTGACACATGTGTCCCGTATTTCCGATTTGCATAACATTGATACTGACACCGATAATATTTACTACATGTTGTAAAGTAAGATACATTGCATTAAGCCAATTGCGTGCATTGATTTGCATAATGTTATTTAAGTAACACTCGAAAATTAAAACGCTAAATTGCTAGCTTATCGGGTTAATTACTTGTAGTAGGAGATCCCGCTATACAACGACCTTCACCGAGCTGTTTATTGGATGAAAAGTATTTTATATGTAATTTAATATGTCAACAAATATTTAGCAAATAGGTTGCCTAAATCCCTTTTTCAGTCCAGAATATGATTCATTAATATTTGAAATTTTTTTTTTTAAATATTTCAGTAGAATAGATTAAATTTTAGAAAATCCTGTATTACATAACTTATTATTTTATTACTCAATGCTTACGAAATTCAACCCCTAAGGGAGTAAAAAACGGGATGGAAGTTTGTATGAAACATTTTATTCCTTAAACGTATTCACATAAAATTTCGCACGAATTGAGCATGATCAAAATAATGAATTATGTATTACAGTATTTTTCAAAACTCAACCTCCAACGGGGTGAAATAAGTTTGTTTGAAACTTTTTATTGTTTGAAAATATTTGCATGAGATTTCGTAAGCACTGAGTAAAGCCAAAATGATAAGTTATGTTAGGTATAAGTATAGTTTTTTTCTAAAATTCAATCAATTTAAGTGAAATATTAAAAAAATATATATAAATTGTTAATTAATCATATTCTGGACTGAAATTTTTTAGGCAAACCATTTGCAATATATTTGTTGACATATGAAATTACATATAAACACTTTTTATCCAATAAACAGGTCGGTGAAGGTCGTTGTATAGCGGGATCTTAGACTATTGATACATTTCTGAGAACTTTCAACTGATATACATGATCTAATAAAAATAACCTTTACCTTTTTTTCTATTAGACTGCTAGTACCTAAGCCTAACAATAATCATAAATACATACTTTGCGTCGCGCAGTCGGGTAAAAAGCGACATCGTTTCCGTAGTTGACGTTTCAAAGACTCAAACGAGGAGGTTTAAGTCCAGTTTTGTGATGAGAACGCCTAGACTGTGGAATGCGTTGCCTGAATGGGTTTTACCCAATGGTTACAACCTTGGTATCTTCAAGTCGAGAGTGAACTGGGTTTATTTAGGTCAGCATGGTTCATCGTTGACCGCATCAGGCGAGATGTCGGTTAAGAGCAAACCTATAAACAATAAAAAAACCGGTGAAAATGACAACCGTCTATCTATACTAATATTATAAAGCTGAAGAGTTTGTTTGTTTGAACGCTAGGATCTCGGAAAGTACTGGTCCGGATTGAAAGATTCTTTTTCTATTGGATAGTCCATTTTTCGAGGAAGGCTATATATAGGCTATAGAAAATAACGCTACTATTAATAGAACATGAATCAAGAATGTAACAAAATCGGGAAAAAATATTCCATTTTGAGAGTTTTCGTACGTTTCGTGCTCTGACATGACACATGACAGCCAGTGCCGGATTAAGCCAGCGCGGGGCCTGTAGCAATTTCTGTCAAGGGGCACTTGGTTTGCTTAGCTTTAGGAAGGGTAGGGTCAAGTTATGCAAGATATTTTCGCTACATATTTACAGTCAGACAGACGTCGGAGCGCGGGGCCCGTAGCATTTGCTACTCTTGCTATATGGCTAATCCGCCACTGATGACAGCATGTGTCTAAGATTACGTCATTGAATATCACAGATTACATATCTCTTGAATATAAAACCTTTGCTAATCAATTTTTTTTTCTAAATCTGTGTTGGTACAACCAATTTCCGACAGGTGGCGTAGCAGGTAGCTGGAGAGGTGTTTTGTTTGAAAGCGATATTCACAGGAATTACTGAACCGATTTCAGTCATTCTTTCACCGTTGTATATGTACGGGATCCTGATGAGTACTATATAATGTACCACGGGCAACGCCGGGGCGGGCATCTAGTTTATTATAATTTTTATAATATACAGGACTTAATCACGATTTAATTCATTGTTTAAATACCTCGACGTTTCGGCAGCGTTACAACCGCCGTGGTCACGAGAAGACAGAAGAAATTGAAATTAAGTCCTGTATATTATAAACATTATGTGTTTAAATCGCGAAAGTTTAAAAACGTCTATTTATTTCCTATGTCCATTCCAGTTTCCTTGCCTATTCGAGCAGATATATAACGCACAAACAAGCGTTTACGAATGTCACATTTTATCACGCCCGTTCTACTTTTTCGCCGTAGAAAAAGTATTATTTGTCCCGTTGAGACAGATATCATCTTTCCATTTGGAACTCTCCAGACACGCATCTTTCACTTTTTGCTGTGATGAGTCAAGTGTTCCACGGTCGGAGGTAGTCTTGACCCCTAGACTTTTAGACGTCTGTGATTTTATTTTTATCATTTTGATCTTAAGCTAGCTCATTGCCACGATTTCATACCATTATTTATACATTTTTAACCGACTTCATTTTTAACCCCCGACCAAAAAAAGGGGTGTTATAAGTTTGACGTCGTTGTCTGTCTGTCTGTGTGTGTGTCTGTCTGTGGCACCGTAGAGCTCAAACGGATGGGCCGATTTCGATGAGGTTTTTTATTTCAGTTAATATGCGTGCGGATGTTCTTAGCTATGTTTGGTTAATATGGATTCAAGATGGCCGCCTTCACAAAATGGCGGACAAAATATTTATTCACAACCTACCTCAATATGGGTATCAAATAAAAGGGCTTGACTAATAGAATACTATACATTATAACAAAAATCAAATCCAAGATGGCCGCCACCACAAAATGGCTAATTAAATTATTTTTGTCACTACTACCACAATATGGGTATCAAACGAAAGGGCTTGACTAGTAGAATACTTTGCACTAAGACAAATTTCAAATCTAAGATGGCCGCTCCCGCAAAATGGCAAAATACATTTCTTTTCTCAAAACTCCCTTAATATAGGTATCAAATGAAAGGGCTTGACTAGTAGAATGTTGTACAGATAACAAATCCTAGATAGTCGGGGGTTAGTCAACATTTTTAATTTTGTTCTTGTTATCATTTTGATCTTAAGCTAGCTCATTGCCACGATTTCACACTATTATTTATATACATATTTTTAACCGACTTCATTTTAAAGTCTATAATACGCGTTTGTTTTTTTTTTAATACTTTACGATTTTAGTGGCTGACTAATTACCTACGTTGCTCTGTAAGATAATAATTATCGAGATGCAAGGACAGATACTTGAATCAGTAGAATAAAAAAAACTCTAACGCGTATTAAATACATAAAAATATGTATATATAATAGTATTTTATAAATGAGAAAGTTTGAATGTTTGGATATTTGGATGTTTGTTGCTCAATCACTTCGGAAAGTATGAACGGATCGGATTGAAATTTGGAACACAGTTATAGTCTGGTATAACGTCTAGGCTACTTTGTATCACAGGGAAATAACGAGCACTGTGCGCGTAAAACATGCGTAGTATAAGCATCCCACTAAATGTTTCCATTGCTGGGACTCGGGGCCCTCAAAGTAATGTACTGCAATAATTAGATATACATAACATCATCATATCATAAATCTACAAAATTAAAACTAACATTAAACGAAAACGAAACGGGAACCCGTTGATCACAGCGCGGTTTTTTACCCCGCTCTGCGCCCCCGCTGGCGAGTTGTGAATTTAAGCAAGATTCGTTTCATAGCCGATCAGCAGGGTATTTCATCTGTGGTAGCTATACAAGTGACGTACATATGTTAAGTACTGTTTAATACTAAAATTCGAAGTTATCAGTACCATCGGCAATTTAATTAATGTCAATTAAATATGTGATAAAGATTAACTGTAATTAATTAGATTCTAAGTTCGATCAGTAGGTACTAGGTCAGTAGTTAATGTAGAACTCGGAAGTACGTGCGTACAAGCCGCAGTGAGAGACAAACAACTATTACATATAGTGACATCAATGTCGCAAAAATTGGATCAATTTATAATGGGCAATTATTCAATGCAGTTAAGTAACCGCGGAGCAAACGCGTTAGCCCACATCTGAGCCACTTCCTGTGTTATGATAGGTGAAATGATCATAATATATGCAAATAGATATTACATCCATAAGTGTGGTGGAGTCTCACACTATATCTATTATTCCCAGATTTGTATACATTTTTGGGTAGGTTTTTTTAAACTTACACTTGACCGCCGTCTCCTGATGTTAAGCGATGATGCGGTCTAAGATGAAGCGTGGTTACCTAGAAGAAAAAAACCCGATTCACTCTCGATTTGAAGACACCAAGATTGTAACCATCGGGAAAAACCTACTCAGGCAACGCATTCCACAGTCTAGACGATCTTATCATAAAAGTAGAGTCAAACCTCTTCGTTTGAGTCTTTGAAACGTCAACCATGAAACGATGTCGCTTTTTCGAGCTCCGAGCAGTTAGATAGAAAAAAAGGATGTTTAATAAGTTTAAGTATGCATAATTAAGCTTTCGACTGTGTTCATCATGACACTCTTTTAAAGAAACTGCAGTTTTATGGGGTTTCGAAACCAGCTCTAAATTTCATTTCTTCATATCTTAAAGACCGTGTACAAATAGTCGATGTTGACGGTGTGCAATCAAATGAGTCGCCTATAAGAATGGGTGTACCACAAGGTTCCATACTTGGACCTTTCTTGTTTCTTATATACGTTAATGATCTACCTTTTATGATAAAGAAACATAAAAATATAGAAATAGTTATGTTCGCCGATGATACATCACTTCTATTCAAAATTAAGAGAGGAATAAACGATTTCACTGAAATAAACGTACTTTTGGACATTGCGTACAAATGGTTTGATGCAAATAATCTAGTACTTAATCCAACTAAAACGAAATGTATAAAGTTCACACTCTGCAATGTAATGTGCGGTAAACTTGATATAAGACTGAAGGATGAACTTATCGAACCTGTACAATCTACTTGTTTTCTGGGTATTTCAGTAGATTCAAAGCTTCAATGGGGTCCTCACATAGAGAGACTAGCTGATCGACTCAGTTCAGCTGCCCACGCAGTTCGTCAAATTAAAAAATATCAGACGTTGCAACAGCTAGGCTTGTTTATTTTGGCTACTTTCACAGTATTATGTCCTACGGGATCTTATTATGGGGTTCGGCTGCGGACAGAAACTCTGTTTTCGTATTGCAAAAAGAGCAATCCGTGGTCTATATAATTTATCACCTAGAGAATCAGTACGGGAGATGTTCAAAACTATTAACATATTAACAGTCCCTTCATTGTATATTTATGAATGTATAATGTATGTAAGAAAAAATCGAAGTCGTCTGCAGAAATTAACTGATCTGAATCCAAAAGCGCACCATAAACACAAAATTGTATTTCCTAAGTGCAGACTTCAGAAAACAAATAACTCTTTCAAATGTAATGGTATTCGCTTCTATAATGCAATCCCTGTACAAGTGGAAGGCCTCAATGAAACCAAGTTTAAAAATGAAATAAAAAGCTACCTATTGAGCAAGGCATATTATAATATAGACGACTTTGTTAAAGATAGTAACGTATGGAAGAGAAATGTGTCGAAATTAGAATCTTGTAATAAGGTAAAATAATAGATTTTTAAGACTTTTGATGTTACATTGTTTGTACTAATGTAGTATCTGTATACTGTGTGTATTGATTATTTGTTATATTGTCTTCGACAAAGCCTTTTACAGCTGCATGTAATTGACTAGGCCCTTTACAGCTGCTTTATTCATTTTGACGTTGTTATTTTATCATATTATGTACACAGATTCTTTGCCTTTTTGTAAATGACGTTACCAAGTGTTCTTATGAATTTATGGTATGAATAAATGAATTGAATTGAATTGAATTGAATTGAATTAATAATAAAAAAACCGATAAGCTAGCAATTTTGCGGCGATCTGTAGACATACAGACAGGCCTTTCCTATGATACCCTACATGGAGTTGTGTAGCGGGGAAAAATGATAGGTACTACATATTAATAGCATTTCTGCTATAGTATTCTGTGGGTTTGTTTGCAATTAAGCTCTTATTAAACTGCTGAGCCGATTTCGATGTTTTTTTTTCATGTGCTCAAATGGATTCTGTCGTTAACAATTACATGTTATTTGCGTGTTTACAGGTCAACGTCTGTTGAGTCTGCTAGTACACTTGACCTCGTGGCTTAGTAGGTAGTGACTCTGCCTGCGAAGCCGAGGATCGTGGGTTCGATTCCCACCCAGTGCAAATATTTGTGTGATGAATTCAAATATTTGTACTGTGTCTGGGTGTTTCTATGTATAATAAGTATGTATTTAGAACTATATAAGTATTATATCAGCTATCTGGCCGCGATCTTACAAGCTTTGCTTAGTTTGGAGCCAAACGGTGTTGTGTGTGAATTCTCCACCGATATTTATTTCTTTATTTACTGTTCACTACTAACTATCCGTATTCCAGCATACAAAACTTTATTCGATTCAAATATCGTAGACGAGCCCCGCTGAGCTGAAATTCTGGTCAAGGGAAAACATCGAACCGAAACCAAGATAAACATTGTTCGAGAACACGCAACGCCCACCTGCATTTGTCCAGCGTGATGGATTGTGGCCTTGACTCATGTTGTGGGAGGTAGTCCCGAAGCAGCAGTAGTAAAGTGGCTTGCTTATTTCAGTAAAACTATACCGTACAAATTAAATGGGGGTGGGTTGGGTAAAGGAGACTGCACGTGCACTCTCCTTGAAAAAAACCGCCGGACGCGGCCTGTTAGATTGGAATTCACTGATTCTATAAAAAAAAAACAAATTGTACTTGTTCACTTTTTATTTATGTTTAAACAAACACTTCACCAGTTTTTGGCTTTAGTAAGGGATCTTTCCTAGACCAACCGAAATAGAAACAGACGCGCGCGGCACTTCTCTAGGGGTATCTGAGGTCTCAGGTCCGGCGGGCACGAACCAGGTCCGTAGGCTGAGAGGCAGAGTAACCTTTCGAGAACTGACTGGGAGATTTATTCGACAGTTCGATTTTATATAGCAAAATACTGCAGAATCGCCAATATCGACATCGAGGAATTGACTTCCTGCAGGATCAGCAGTTTTAAGTTTGTAACAGGCCGAAACTCGAGTTGGGCTGACCGACCATATATATTACAGGTGGGTTTCCCGTTAACCCAATTAAACATGTGTAAGAACCGTTAATTATAATACTAAAAAGTACACTGTACATTCATAGTTTATAACCCACCTAATCAATACTCATAGAAATTTTCTCACACAAAAGGAACGAGTACTGTACTAGAGTACACAATGAATCTGTCGCACACACAAGTGCATACAGACACACACTTTTTTTTTTAATAGTTATAGAAAGGCGGGGCCTTATTATACAGGTGTATAACTTATGCTTAAAAGTAGCCTCCATTATGCTTGTTATTCAGTTTATTATAAATCTATAGAAATAAATAAAATTTAAATGTCTGTATGTAACTCCAAATTAATAGCTTTTCACTAAACGTTTATTTAAAGTTCATACGGTACTTACAGAAAAAAAAAACAATTATGTATTTTTTTGTCTGTCAATCTGTTTTTTTCCGGATAATCTCTGAATCAACTGAACCGATTTCAAAACTATTACTCGCAGATACCTGGGTAGTGATTGTAAACGCAATTCGTACGATTCAAATTCGGAATGGCAATCCTTGTCTCTGTCATTTTAAACAGATAAGACGAAGACCGAGATATGAGATTCTGTGTCGGATCAATTCGACTGGGTTCAGAATCACTAGGCAAATGTTATAAGGACTAACTTAGGCTACTTATTTGTATATTAGAAAAGAAATAGAGTTATGTGAAAGATAAAAGCCTATTAATCAGTCAAAGATTTTATTAATGACCGTAAAGAATGGCAAAAATGGGCAAAAACATATGAACTGAAATGCAATTTTAATAAATGATAATTTTAATGAAAGTTATACGAGTAATTTCCTTATTGACATGTTTCATAGATTATTTTTGGATTTCATGACAAACTTATTTTACACATTTATTTACACATCTTAATATATATAAATCTTCTGTCACGATGTTTGTCCACGATGGACTCCTAAACTACTAAGCCGATGTTAATCAAATTTGGACACCGTGTGTAGATTGATTCAACTTAAGAGATAGGATAGTTTTTATTTCGATTAATGGGCTTTATGTGACGATATCCGAGCGAAGCCGGAACGGGCCGCTAGTATTGACATAATTTTACTGACATACCTAGCCTCTGTACAGTTGCATTGATTGACAAGGCCTTTTTACCATTGTAAACAGAATCACTATCCATCACTATTTACGTAATGTAATATGCTAAGGTTCGAAGTAATAAATTGAATTGAATTAACAAATATGACATAAAATAGTTTAAGCCGCGAGTTGCCCCGCTGAGCTTAGTGAGCGGAACTAGATATATAAATAAAAGTGGTCAAGTGCGAGTCGGACTCGCCCATGAAGGCTTCCGAAGCAGCAAGTAACATAATATAATAGTTCTTGTAGTTCGTTGTTACTTTAATCAGTGTTTTAACAATATTCAATTTATGTCGTATTAAAATAAAACTACTCACTAGATCTCATTCAAACCAATTTTCGTTGATAGTTTACATGGTAATGTACATGATACAATATTTTTTAATTTTGTCATTCTCTTATTTTAGAAGTTAGAGGGTGAATTTGGAGGGGGGGGACACTTTTACAACTTTGAAAGAGTCCCTCACGCAAAATAAAATAGGTTTGGAACCTCAATATCATTTTTGATGACCTATCTATAGATAAACCACACGCATGGTTTTGATCAAAAAAAAAAAAATTTTTGAGTTTCAGTTAAGTATGGGACATCCCTAAAATTGTATGTTTTTTTTCTATTTTTTATATCAAAATCTTAATGCGGTTTACAGATTACATCTACTTACCAAGTTTCAATAGTATAGCTCTTATAGTTTCGGAGAAAAGTGGCTGTGACATACGGACGGACAGACAGACAGGCATGACGAAACTATAAGGGTCCCGTATTTTGCTACGGAACCCTAAAAATAGATCGCGTCTATAGAGGAAATCGTTCTAAACGATAACACCATTTACCTCTTTTTTTATTCGCTTTTTTTATGTTTTGGCTTGTCGCTCTAAGCAGAGTGTGTCCAAGTATTCAGGTTAATTATAATTACCCCGCGGTCGTCAGCTCGGGTAAAAGTAAATCACGTCTTGTTACTTCGCACTTATCACTTTCATCGGTGTGATTGTGGCCGACACCACAAGACAGTCGCTGTAGGTACAAGTACAGTTAAAGTTGCTTAAAGTTTTATTATACACTACATGTTCGCCCCGTTTTCGTCCGCGGTACAGATATAGCCTATAGCACTCAGGCATCCCGTACATACACAAAGATGAAAGAATTTTTGAAATCGTTTCAGTAATTTTTGAGAATATCGCGTTCAAACAAAAAACCTCGTCAGCTACGGCACCTGTCGAAAATTGGTCGTACGAACACATATTTAGAAAAAAATATTAGCAAAGGTTTATAATGACGCAATCTTATACACATGCTGTCACGTCAACGCACGGTGCGAAAGCTCGAATATTTTTTCCCGTTTTTGTTACATTCATGCTCCGCTCTTATTGATAGCAGCGCAATGTTAGCCTTACAGCCATCGTCGATAATTGGATAATTCCAATAAATCCAAGAGAAAAAGAATGTTTCAATTCGGAGCAATAGTTCCCAATATCATAGCGTTCAAAACAACTCTTCAGCTTTATAATATAGTATAGATATAGACAGTTTAGATTTAGATAATTTATTCGCCACTAACAGCGCCCCGCGGTTTCACTTGTGATATTCCCGATCCCGTTAAAATAGAATAACACGCAGGCTATAGGCATATTATCTATCTACAAATGTTAGTCTAGTCGGGAGGACGGCGACTGCCAAGCCGGAGCTTCGGATTCAAATCTCACAACAACCCCCTGTGTTTTCGAAATCATGTGTCAACCACCAACCCACACTGGGCCTGCGTGGTGGATTTCGGCCTTGACTCTCTCCTTGCGAGGGAAGGCCCGGAGTCCCATCAGTGGTAGCATTTATTGGGTTGTTGTTTATGTGGGTTGGCGGATAACGCATGACCTCGATTCTAGGTACCTACATAATGTTTTGCTCCACCGTTAAAGCGTAATGTATTTTTCAATAGCTCCGTGGCGCATACATGTACGAGTACATATTGGCAGGCGTGTTGCTTACCATCAGCACAATCCGTCAGTTTATAATACAGACAAGAACAAAATTAAAAATTTTGACTAACCCCCGACTGCCTCGGTCTTGTTATCTGTACAACATTCTACTAGTCAAGCCCTTTCGTTTGATACCCATATTGAGGCAGTAATGAAAAAAATAACATAATTCGCCATGTTGTGGTGGCGGCCATCTTGTATTAGATTTTTTTTACAGTGTTTAGTATTTTACTAGTCAAGCCCTTTCGTTTGATACCCTTATTGAGAAAGTAGTGAAAAAAATAATATAATTCGCCATTTTGTGGTGGCGGCCATCTTGGATTTGATTTTTTTATGGTGTATAGTATTCTACTAGTCAAGCCCTTTCATTTGATACCCATATTGAGGTAGGTTGTGAAGAAATATTTTGTCCGCCTTTTTGTGGAGGCGGCCATCTTGAATCGACATTAACCAAACACAGCTAAAAACATCCGCACGGGTATTAACCTTGAAATAAAAAAACCGCATCGAAATCGGCCCATCCGTTTGAGCTCTACGGTGCCACAGACAGACACACACACACACAGACATACAGACAGACATCGACGTCAAATTTATGACACCCCTTTTTTTGGGGGTTAAAAAAGCATGTTTAACACTGACTCGTATAATCTGAGGTAAACTGCCGGCTGTGAGAATCGGTCGTCCCCTAACGATAGAGCATTAGGACGTGTCCAGTGAGAACCGGGCCACGGTGGACAATCGTGATGTTGTGACGCCATCATTGTTGTGTTACGGCACACTGTGGGATCACACTCGCTATTTTGTAACGTGCGTCGCGTAAAATTACTTTATAGACGTAGAAACGCAACTTAAATGTTATATTATTTGGAAAGTTTGCTACGATTTTTTACAATGATAAAACTAAAACCAAAATGTTAGACAAGTTTTGCTTAGTTTTGGGGCTAGTTAACGTTTTGTAAGTCATGCCTATCAATTAAATGCATTTTAATGAATTATTAAACGTTTTTAAATGCCTAATTATTAGGCATTTAAAAAAGTTTGAGGTTCACAAATTAATACAGATTAGTCGTCTACCCTTGACCTTGAATTTTTGATTATAACAAAATAATAAGATTAGAACTATCCCTATCATGTCAATAAGCTTACGACCGCAATGATGCATTAAATGTCCTGCTCGTCTCGGCACTCTTTATAAAAAAAAAAAAGTATGTAGGTACGAACATTCGATTAAGAGCTTCGTGGGCTGACAGATACCCAACAAAATACTTGCAATAGGCATGCCGATTCATTTTTGATTTAATATGCCATCAAAAGGCTACTCAATAACTGAAACATAGGTGAAAGAATTACTTTGTTATCTTAAAAACTTCCCTTGATATCACGATTTCCAAATCACAATTTTGGACTCCCTAAAAACGCTTCATACGAATTAGTACAGAAATGTGACGTCACACTGTCGTATTTTCTATGCGTCGCGCGTAAAGTTTGTATGGTAGCTATATTCAATACTAGATGTCCGCCCCGGTTTCATTACATAGCACTCATCAGGATCCCGTACATATACAACGGTGAAAGAATGACTGAAATCGGTTCAGTCATTTCTGAGAATATCGCTTTCAAACAAAACACTTCTTCAGGTACTTGCTCAGATTGAATACCTCGATACCTGCTACACCTCCTGTCGGAAATTGGTCGTGCCAAGTCAGATTAAAAAAAAAATTGATTAGCAAAGGTTTATATTCAATGCACATATTACTGAAATTCAATGACGCAATTTTAGACACGTGCTGTCATGAGTCATGTCAAAGCACGAAACGTACGAAAACTCTCAAAAAGGATCATTTTTCCCGATTTTGTTACATTCTTGATTCATGCTCCGCTTCAATTAATAGTAGCATTATGTTCTATAGCCTATAGCCATCCTTGATAAATGGACTATCCAATAGAAAAATAATCTTTCAATTCGGACCAGTACTTCCTGAGATCTTAGCGTTCAAACAAACAAACTCTTCAGCTTTATAATATTATAGTATAGATATAGTATAGACTGCGTTTAGGAAACTGGTTTTATAACAAAAGTAACTTGATATTGAATTGGCTATCCAAGGGTAAATACATTTTCTAATAATTTCGTACTTTTAAAATGGCCTTGCCCATCCAGCTTAGAATGATCATAAAGTAGGTACCTAAGTAAATAGTGAGTTTGAAATATCTTGATTGTACATCTCAATACCTTGATGTTTTGATTTTTAATTAGATCCGTTGTAAGGCAGTTTTCACATAGGTAGAGATAATATATTTTTCATCCCACCAGCTCGGAAAGAGTACTTTTGCTCCTCGATATCAGGGCGCAAAAGTCGTTTTTACCCTCTAGAGGTTAAAGTAAATTTGAATTTAGAACATCGTGTGTACTGAGGTTTTGAACTCAAAACATAATTCAACCCATTTATTTCTACCTCCTTGGTGCCGAATGCATCATACATTTATTTTTTAATATGTTAAAAAACTCAGACTCGGAACCTCCTTGGTGTACTTACTTTTTTTAATTTGCTTAGCGCGAAAACATTTAAAAATTTGCATTTAGTCATTTCCTCGCTGAGGTGGATGGAATGAAAAGTTACGTGTTGCACTCGAGTGCAAAGATTTTTCCCCTTGTGCTCTTTTGATTCCCTTGCTACGCTCAGGATTCTGATATTGAATCACTCGCTGCGCTCGTGATTCAATTTTAGAATCCTTCGCTTGCTCGGTCATCAAAATTGAGCACGCGGTTAAAAATCAACTTTGCACTCTTGTATAACAAATAACTATTATTGTATTTATTATCTACTAGCGTCCTGTAGTAGCCACCCAAGCTAACCTAAACTATTAGTAGGAATTTAACCCCCATAATGGGTATTTTTTTTTTAATTTCAAATCTCATTTATTCCTGTGTAACCAACAGCCTAAAAATAATGTTCAAGGTTCTAGCTTCACAAATGACGAAACTTCCATTCAAACTGCCATACCCTTAATACAACCCTTGTTTGCATTACAAAGTAGCCTATGTCCTTTCTCAGTCTATATACCATCTCTGTACAAATTTCATTGAATCGGTAATTTACATGTGATAATGTAACGTAAAGTTATTTTGTATTTTTAACAATAAGTAGGGATGTCTAAAAACCTTTCTAAAAGTTGAGCAAATATTTGTAATTGCTCCTCCAAGGCAAATCTTTCATATCATTAAAACTTCAATGTCACATACAAAATTCGCATAAAGTTAAATTGAGAAAAACGCGCAAATTGAGTTTGAGAATCAGAATCTAAACATTTCGCAGATCTGCAAATTGGGCGATCCTCTGCGAATTAAATTATGTCTGTAACGAGGGAAGTTGGACTGGAGTCTCAACTTCAGCTTTGATTCTAAATCAACGAGATTGCGCTTTTAAACTTGAGAATTTAAATTTTAATAATTGGAAAACGAAAATATTTAGTTTTGAATGTCATTATTTATTTATTAAACAACATCAAAATACGGGGAGGTGATCAAATCGAGTGCACTTTTTAGTGATCATCATCATCTACACCCTTTTTGTATGCCACTGCTGGGTATGGCCCTATCTCTTACACAAAACAGTTTAGTAGGATTGTTTAAGCCTGGAGCCAGAGTACGCCTGGAATTCTACCACAACTTCGCCAATTATTCTACTGACAAGCAGTAAGGCGAAAACATTACTATATTCTAGTTCGAAGGGCAGTGCGTGCAGCGAAATAACAGTGCAGAGACATACGAGTATATCACCGTATAATATCTCAGGTGACGAAAGCAGTGCATCTACATAGGTAGTGGTTTATGTTTATCATGTTCAAGCAGCAGCGTGGTACTGCTTTCAGTTACCTTTAGTTTTCCTACCCATAGATATAAACCAATATTCATGTATTATAATTTTCTAGATATACCTACCTATATTACTTACTAGATGCCCGCCCCGGCTTCGCCCGTGGTATATTATATAGCACTCATCCGGATCCCGTACATATCCAACGGTGAAAGAATGACTGAAATCGGTTCACTCATTCCTGAGAATATCGTTTTCAAACAAAAAAACCTCTTCAGCTACCTGCTACGCCACCTGTCGGAAATTGGTCGTACCAACTCAGATTTAGAAGAAAAAATAGCAAAGGTTTATATTCAATGCACAGATTACTGAAATTCAATGACGCAATCGTTGACACATGCTGTCATGTGTCATGTCAAAGCATGAAACGTACGAAAACTCTCAAAAGGGGTTGAACTCTCAAAAAGAATGTAACAAAATCGGGAATATTTTTTCCCGATTTTGTTACATTCTTGTTTCATGCTTCGCTTCAATTAATAGTAGAGTTATTTTCTATAGCCTAAAGCCTTCCTCGATAAATGGACTATCCAATAGAAAAATAATCTTTCAATTCGGACCAGTACTTCCCGAGATCCTAGCGTTCAAACAAACAAACAAACTCTTCAGCTTTATAATATTAGTATAGATATACTAGCTTGCCTTGCAGTGTATCGGCGGTGGTCCCATATACAATTTATCGAAATCGACGTGGTGGTTTTTGTAATATTAACAAACAACATCGCCGCAAGATCGCTAGCTTATCGGTTTTTTTATCGGATACACTTCGGAGAGTGTGCAACTGATCTGCATGATCTAATACCACCTTGCCCTTTCTTCTATCGGACTTCTCGTTCCACAAAAGGGCGGCATCGTTTCATGGTCGATGTTCCAAAGACGCGAACGAAGAGATTTGACTCCACGTTTGTGATAAGAACGTCTAGGTTGTGGAATGCGTTGCCTGAGTGGGTTTTCCCTGATGGTTACAATCTTGGTGTCTTCAAATCGAGAGTGAATCGGTTTTTTCTAGGTAAGCACGCTCCATCGTAGACCGCATCGTCGCTTAACATCAGGCGAGATGGTGGTCAAGTGCGAACCTATTATATTTAAAAAAAAAAAAAAAAAAAAACAACTAAAATTTGCTCATCGCATTCGCAGATCTAACTCGTCTTGTCACTACATTACAAAAAATAGGTTTAAACTTACTCAATGATATTATGGATTAAAAACAACAAAAAACCTTTTGTGACTATTATACTCATCGACGTCACTCCACAGGGTACACTCCGCGAGGTATAAGCTGAGCTTTGCATTAGTGTGAGTGATCACCAATCAGGCAGGAGCTTGAAATTTTGTCCGCGAGGTATAGGCTGAGCTTTGCATTAGTGTGAGTGATCACCAATCAGGCAGGAGCGCGGCTAGACAGAATGGCGCCGCGCCTAAGGCCGGTTGTCACACCTACACTATCCATGTACACTCACACAAATGCAAAGCTCAGCTTATGCCTCGCGGAGTGTACTTTTCCATTGAAAAGGTCCAACCATCCCCTCCACAAAAGAAACATCTATTATCCAACGGTTTACGCCACGCAGTTGCGTAAACCGTCAAAAGAATACCCGAGGACGTGCCTCATCTCGCTTTCCCCATAGCTTCTTAAAATCACGATCGCACGAAATCTTACAAATACGGAAACCTGAGCAGAAATAAAGGATGATTTACCTAAAGCCGGGCTGTGGCCGAAGCGTGACATTCGTATCGTCATATTGAAAGAATTTGCGACAGTGTTGCTTTAGGAAACTGCAGTAGGTAATAAATATTGGTGGACTTTTTTCACACAAAACCATATTATAGTCTCACACTCAGCATACCAATGCCTACCGTGCAAGCCATAAAGCTCATATATGTATGAGCTTTATGGCTTGCACGGTATATACTTTTTTTAACCCCCGACCAAAAAAGGGGTGTTACAAGTTTGACGTCGATGTCTGTCTGTCTGTCTGTGGCACCGTAGAGCTCAAACGGATGAACCGATTTCGATGCGGTTTTCTTTATATGGGCTTGACTAGTGGAATGTTGTACAGATACCAAATTCGAGGTAGTCAGAGAAAAATCTATTTTTTTTAATTTTGTTCTTGTTTTAACTTTAATAGGTTTACAGTACACTTGACCGCCATCTCGCTTGATGTTAAACGACGATGCGGTCTACGATGCAGCGTGCTTACCTAGAAGAAACCGATTCACTCTCGATTTGAAGACACCAAGATTTTAACCATCGATCGGGAACCTTTTCCTCTTCTTCTCCTTATCTAAGAAATGTGTAAAAAAAGATAATTGTAATGACAAAGATTACGGACCCCGGAGTCTGTAGAGTAGCTAATTTACGAGTAAATAAAAAAAACATCGCGAAAATCCCGCTAAGACCGCGCATTTTACAGCCTAGACGTTGTTATCACAAAAGCAGAGTCAAAGCCCTACGTTCGAGTCTTTGGAACGTCAACCTTGAAACGATGTCGCTTTTTCGAGATACGAGTTACAATAGAAAAAAGGGCACGGTGGTATTAGATCATGTCGATCAGTACACACTCACCATAACGTTTCCTATACAAAACCCGAAACCTATACCACACCCCGGACACTCCACTAAAACTCCATACAGCCGCCGCTGTGGAGTTGCCTACTCTTCACACAACTACGCAGATGTCGTTCGTACACACGCGTGAATGTGTGCGTTAGCACTAGGGCTACTGAATTGTTTTATTGAATAGTTGTGCCCCTTGAGTTCACCTGGTGACATAGTCTATAAACTTGCTATAATGTTGAGTTACATAAATAGAATGGAGCCAAATTATACTATTCTAATTAAAAGGGTGTTTGCACAGGTTTCTAAATTGTTTCAGAAATCTGTGGGTGTTTGTATTGCCGCGTAAAATGAAACGAAACCGATGATAGATTAGATCAGGTACCTAGATATCTATTTCTGTTAGTAGGTACACATTCGCATTTTATTTTACACTTACCCATGAAGGAAACTTTATTCTGTCACTACAATTATTCCTCCAGGCATTATCAATCCGTGCTTGGGCACATAAGTTACTGGCTGTGTGAGTTACGAACTTTGAGTTAAAAACGACTTCGTTATTATAAATAAATAAATATTGGTAGACAATTCACACACAACACCATCTGACCCCAAACTAAGCAAAGCTTGTAATATTATAAAGCAACGTTATTGAAAAGTTTCTAATCTTACGTTATTTTATCATTAGGAAATTAAAAATAAGCAAGCTTTTAATCTTGTCCCGTTTAGTTGACGGACAGCCGTAAACAGCACAACAACCCACCATGATGATATTTCGTTAGGAATTAGATGTTCGATACTCGATACCAGCCCTTCGTTCAGTGCTCCTAGCGTATCCGAAACGGCCTGAGGGGTGAGGAAGCTTGAAATTGGCGGGGGGTTGGGAGTGTCCGTTCTATCTATATTATCTATTCTATGCCTATACTTACATAATTGCAAATATGTAGGTATATTCTAATTATAAGAGATACATGTGTGAGACTTTTTGGCTATCACCAGTAGCTACACACAAAGTTACAAAGACCTCGCTAGGGTGCTGGAAAACACGACACGACAACACAATTTCCTCCCAACGCTAGAAGGCTCCATCTCAAAGCAACAAGTCAAGGAAATTCAAACTATCCAGTGTTAAAGTACATATTGTTCGGAAAATGGAATACTTTCATCAAGTCTTTGAAACGAAAAATTGTTAGTAAGACGAAATTGAGATTGTTTACGGTTTCAGTATTTCGCGACTGTAATGAAATTCAGGAAATGTTTTCAAAATATGAATTCTTCATGGCTAAGAATAGCGTCTATATTGTTCTCTTAACTAAGAGTTTTATGTTACTTTTACTTTTTTATTCTGGGGAAGTACCTACCACACCTTTATCAATTATTTTACTGGCAAGCAGTAATGTGAAAACACCACTGTGTTCCGGTTTGAAGGGCAATATTTCCAGTGATATTACAGGCCATAGAGATGAAACATAGCGAATGTTCTTAGCTATGTTTGGTTAATATCGATTCAAGATGGCCGCCTCCACAAAACGGCGGACAAAATATTTCTTCGCAACCTACCTCAATATTGGTATCAAATGAAAGGGCTTGACTAGTAGAATACTATACACTATAAAAAATTCAAATCCAAGATGGCCGCCACCACAAAATGGCGAATTATGTTATTTTTTTCACTACTACCTCAATATGGGTATCAAACAAAAGGCTTGACTAGTAGAATACATTGCACTGACAAATTTCAAATCCAAGATGGCCGCTTCCACAAAATGGCGAAATACATTTCTATTTTCACAACTCCCTTAATATGGGTATCAAATGAAAGGGCTTGATTAGTAGAATGTTGTACAGATAACAAATCTGAGGTAGTCGAGGGTTAATCAAAATTTTTAATTTTGTTCTTGTTCTAGTTAGGCACGTTTAGAGTCTAAAATTTCACATGGGCTAATAAGTCTACATTTTCATTTAACTCCATATTAATATAAGCATATATATTAATATGTAAGGATCTTGATGTGATGGTAAGGTAAAAGCCAAAAATGAAAAATATATGCACCCGTTTTGGCGTAGATAATATAGGTGATTTGCGTTCACAATCAAAATAACAAGCAACATAATATTCTCATTAGACGGCGCTAATGCCAGTTTAAATCTAAAAGCACTAAAGGCCATTTAAATCGATGTTTTGCTATTGTGGGATGTATTTTTTTCTTTGCGGCTATGTTCGATACTACGAAACCTTACTAAGTATGTTTGATTTTGTTTAAAAAAAGAAAAATAAAGATGATAAAATTAAATAAATTTTTGTGTGGAAAAACAAATTCACTCAAACTCAAAGGTTTTTCAATGACTACTTATCCAAATATTTGACGTACGATACTTCCAATTAATGTATAAGTCAGTAACATCTGCTTACGCGAACGAAGTAGCGGGTTCAGCTAGTTATTAATAAAATAGAGAAAATGTAATTTTAGTTTAGTATAACAGAAACAATACATTGCCCTTTAAGTATCTAACGGGTTAAAACAAACAATCAAAAAGGCACTCCCAAAATAATTTAAATAAATTGTGATTTATTTGATTCTCTGCTGTAGATCGACATCTATATACATCACAGCGCAGTTACTAGATAATGATTTGGACTCTTCATGTTTCAATAATTGCGTGTCACTGTGCTGTTATGTTGCTTACCTTCAGGGGCATATCCTGCTCATCTCGTCACTATATATACTATAAAAAAAAAGTTGCATAATGAAATTTAAACAGAAAACTCAAAGAATCCAATACAAACGTAACAAGCCATAGTAAACCTGTGAGGGCAGCGGATTAGAAGACAATGAAGTGTCGGATCAAACGGACACGTAACACGAATCGACCTTCAACGGTACTAGTTGACCCTTGGATATAAAGGTTTCCGGGAGAAAACTGTAAAACGAGGGGTCAGTTTACGTTTGTTAATAACAAAAGGCCTCGAACCCCATCGATCAATGGGCGTGTTTTCTTGTTTTGTATTGTGTTCTGATTCAAACATTTTTTGAAGTGAAGATAAGTTTTTGGCGCACCACAGACGGATATTTCGTGGGATGTGAATCGAGCTCAGTGTCACCCTCTAAAAATGTTCGGGTGAACTCGGGACCGCAGATTATGCCAGAGTGAGAAAGATAGTCAGCTACTGCTGTATGTCTGTTGTCATCCCTAGAGAGATTATGTTCTGGACTTGAGAATGTGAGAAAGAGCCACGAAAGAGCTGCAACTCTGCAACACGCGATCTACCGATACGAAAAGTGTCTTAGCTTTGATGTTTCTCTCTTTTCTTTTCGTTTGAAATGATAGAGATGACAATAGCAAAGCTAAAGCCGATTTAGTTAGGCGGTAGAAGGCCTGACTTCCCACCGCCTAACGAAATCGGCCCAACAGCTACACTCCGCGAGGCATAAGCTGAGCTTTGCATTTGTGTGAGTGTACATGGATAGTGTAGGTGTGACAACCGGCCTTAGGCGCGGCGCCATTCTGTCTCGCCGCGCTCCTGCCTGATTGGTGATCACTCACACTAATGCAAAGCTCAGCTTATACCTCGCGGAGTGTACTATGGTTGAACTGAAATCGTTATGGCTTTAGTCAATTTCAATTTTAAAATATCTTTATTTCATAATAATCATTTTACAGAAAGGAAACCAAGTGTTAATTTAATCCTAGTATCACAAAATAATACAGTACCTAATTACATTTTACGAGATCATTAACTCATTTCAAAATATTAAATTATATATTTTTACGTTATGGCTTTAGTAAAGCTACGTATTTCTATGTTATTTCTTGATATCCGCTTGAAATTAAAAGAAGCAACAGATACAAACCCAGTACTTTATTTAGCGAGTCGAAAGACATACAGCGTGGAAAATTTTCACGTTAGATGCGAAGAATTTAGATCAATAAATGCAATACTTGAATTTATACTTCAAATAAACTGTCGAAATTAATGAATAATTCAGGAGGATAAGAATATGGATCCAAAACAATTTTTATTGTCAGTGGCAGTTAATTTGCAGTATCGAGAACGATTTGTGATCACTGGAGCGTTGAAAATTACCTCCATGCTGCAAACTACTATTGATATATAATATACCTATGTGCACATATGTCGCAATCAACTAGCTAAATCAGCCGTCCAAATAACAGCCTAGCCTGTTAACTAAAAATCGCCATTTAACTAGCGGCCTATAATATTCAGATTCATTTAAACGAAACATATAAATCTTGGTTAGGTACTTAAAAATTTTTTTTTTTTTTTATATAGAGTGACAAGACGAGCAGGACATGTGCCTAATGGCAAGCAACATGCCTATCCATTATAGCACAGTGACACGAAGCTATTGGAACATTAAGAGTCCAAATCATTATCTAGCACGGCACTGTGCTCGTAACCAGGAGATTTAAGGTTTTATAGCCAGTGATTTATCTGGAAGCATCGCCCTTCAAACTGGAACGTATACGTGAACGTATCTATTTACGTGACTGAGCAACAAACATCCAAATATCCAAACGTTAAAAATTTTAACTTACAACATTAATAGGATGCATTATTATGTAGTACACCCAAAGAGTTTACATATACTACGTATAGAGTTTGATTTTCCGCACGGTTCCTTTGTGTCAATCGTAAGCAGATGGCGTGCATACTTTCTATGGCAACGGAGTGATATGCGACAAAAGTATGCCACTTCCACAAGAGCGACAAGGCAAGAAAGATGCTACCCGTGCTTTCGGTGTAAAGCGTTTGTGCCAACTCTGTACGTATTATATGTAAATTCTTTGAGTACACCATGTATAGTGTATTGTACTCGTACATCACGGGCCAAAGAGGCACAAACAAATTAAATTCCAAAACACAAGGAAAAGGGAAACACGTAAACAAGCGGGAGGTCGGGACTTTATTAAATTACTGAATATAATATTACGTCGACAAGCTTGAGGCCTTGAGGACTCGGATGACGTTCCGCGGCCCTTAAATGTTACGGTTTGATCTTGATATTAATTTTAGTTGAGGACGTGACCGCCATGCGCTACTCTGTACGTCTGTATGTTGATGTGTCATACATTTTTATCGTCGTTTTAACCGACTTCAAACAAGGAGGAGCACCTTTTTTTGTATGTATGTTACTCGATAGCGCCGCCAATCATGAATCGATTTTGATGGTTTTTTTTTGTTTTGTAGATCATAGTTCAGAGGTGGTCCTATATAAATTTCATCGAAATCGGTGTAGCGATTTTGGAAATATGAACAAAATACAGGTAAAATTTACCTCGATGACATAGTGATTGCTTACTTTAGAATATGGTGAAGTGTCTAAATTTAATTTCAAATTGAAATCGGTTTCTGGTTTTTGAAATAAATAGATTATGTTGATTCATAAACAGCTCGGTTACTTTCACACTCCTGTGTCAAGGATCCAAATTTTTAACCCTGACCACAAGAACAAAATATAAAAATTTGATCAACCCCCGACTACCTCGGATTTGTTATCTGTACAACATTCTACTAGTCAAGCCCTTTCATTTGATACCCATATTAAGAGAGTTGAGAAAAAAGAAATGTAATTCGCCATTTTGTGGTGGCGGCCATTTTGGATTTGAAATTTGTTATAGTGTATAGTATTTTACTAGTCAAGCCCTTTCATTTGATACCTATATTGAGGTAGGTTGTGACGAAATATTTTGTCCGCCATTTTGTGGACGCGGCCATCTTGAATCGACATTAACCAAACATAGCTAAAACATCCGCATGGGTATTAACCTTGAAATAGAAAAAACCGCATCGAAATAGGCCCATCCGTTTGAGCTCAACGGTGCCACAGACAGACAGACACACAGGCAGACAGACATCGACGTCAAACTTATAACACCCTTTTTTTGGTCGGGGGTTAAAAACAAGTTTTCATTAATCCATTTACACAATTTCGTATTGACAGGATCGAGTTTCATAACTTTTGTGAAATCTTCAACTACGTCATCCAGAAAATTGTACGCAAATTTTAGTTTATGGTTCATATTTCAAAAACCACCCGACCGATTTCAATAAGATTTATATGAGACCATTCGGGAAGCATACCCATCTGAACACAAAAAGAAATTTTAAAATCGGTGAAGAGGTCAGAGAAATCGATAAATCAGGTAACATACATAAAAAAAAAAACATAGGGGTCGAATTGATAACCTCCTCCTTTTTTTTGGAAGTCGGTTAAAAATATTGGTGGACAATTCACACACAACACCACCTGACCCCAAACTAAGCAAAGCTTGTACTATGGCGGCCAGATAGCTGACATAATATATATATTACCTTATAGTAGGTACCTGGTTGACCGAGCTTTGCTCGGTTTTTAAAATGATATTTAGGCAGGTACGAATTACGTAGTGATGACTTACTTGAATTAAATGCGTTTATAAAAAAGGCTCTAAGTATAAGATTTTCTCAGAAAAAAAATAACAAAAAGAAAAATCCCGAGTGAAACCATCAGGATTCGAACCGAGGCCTAGCATATTCCGTCTGCGCCATTTAGACTTTAAGAACAGGGGCGAAATAAGTTATCGTATTCTAATGACATTGTAGGAGTTTTTCATTGTCTAAAAACGCGCATAAAATGATGTTTTTAAAAAATAAAACCTAGCTAGATCGATTTATCGTCCCCGAAACCCCATGTATACATAATTTCATAAAAATCGTTCGAGCCGTTTACGAGATTCAGATTACATATATATATACCTACAAGAATTGGTCGTTTAAAGGTATAAGATAATTGTAAATACATGCTTATTATACATAGAAACACCCAGACACAGTGCAAATATTTGAATTCATCACACAAATATTTGCACTGGGTGGGGATCGAACCCACGACTTCTTCGCAGGCAGAGTTACTACCCACTAAGCCACAAGGGCAGTCTTGTGCTTGCGGGAGTGCACGATCTGCATCATCGTGCGGGTTTTCCACGCACTCACACGCGTTGTTGCGTTTTGTGGATTTGCGGCGGCTCTCACTCATTCCATTGAAACACGCCCCAAGGGCATCAAAATCACGGACGGCACTGCGGGGCTCGAAGCTTGATGTACCTTACCCATCGAGCAACTCGATCTTCCGCGCAAGCACGTAATCGGGAGTAAGCCTTACCCTAAAAAATATTGTTCAAATCTTTCTGTCATTTCTTGCGGGAAGGGAAAGTTGCACACTAGCGCAAAGCCGCACTATTACATACAAAACATACCAGTGCCGATCCATTGCCGATCATACTCACACAGCCAAATTATTAACACATAAAAAATAAAGCACCATTCACAAATGTAGCCCCGCCCTCAGCCACAATATATTATCAAACTCCATGGTCCACGCGGACTTGTACTTTGACAGAGGGGAAACGCTGTGTATACCTACTCCCTTCCGTGTTGTTCGCTGACCTTACCTCTTACCTTACGTTTCGCACGCATCCACGCCTGGGAGGTGTTTCTCCGCATGTATGTAGGTGCGTGGTCTGCACGAACGCGCGTGGATGGATTTACGGTGTGTTGGACTACGCTTGTTTTCTATACAAACGGTGATAATAGGGTATTGGACTGGGTCAAAAATACACCATTCTAATTAGTCCGTCAGATCATGGATCGATGACACGATCCTAAAACTAATAAACACCAAAATTGCATCGGAAATTTAATGCAAAGTTAAATTTTGTTTTTACTGGCCTAGAGTCCCTTGCTCTGCGGTGCGTACAATCGTTCAATGCGTGCGCTGCTTATGACCGTTGGATGACTTATAGTGGTGTGACTAATATACTCATAATAGGTACACGGGTGATATTTTATATTAGCAATATGAACGTTATCATATTATGTTATTCAGTAATAGTCAAATAATAGGTTAAATAAGCGATTTCAGTCCTAAACAGTCGTAAACCTGTCACAGTATTAAGTAATTTTTTTATCGCTACATGAATTAAATTTACTGAAATAATATTTATATCGTAAGCTATTATTCAAACGAGCACCTTATATTATTCTATTAATAGATATTATTATTCCAGTAACGGCTGAGTATTGTGAATCCAGGAATATAAACGGGAACTATTATTTGATTGTTACCCATTAACAGGCATGACAGCCTATTATATGTGCACATCAGGCTTTCTCCGTCCCTTAACACCTTCAAAAGCAACGTTAAAGAGTTTTATTTGCTGAAATTGTAGCTTTTTGTTGTAGCTGTTTGTCGACCAATTCCTATGGCAAGTACAGTATTTTTATGTATTTATTATATTTATAATTATATTTATTAGTGTATTTTTATATTTTACTATCTAAGTACTAGTACTTCATATTAGGTATATATTGTTATCATGTTAGGTATATGTTTTGATAATATAATTCAATCTTCTTTAGATTTTTCTGCATCTTATTTGCGCACCCCGTTTTATTTTTTTCATTGTCCACACATTATGTTCCATCCTAAGGTTGCCTGGAAGAGATCGCTTTTAGCGATAAGGCCGCCATCTTGTCGCACTAGTTTTTAAGGTTTTTTTGTAATTTGTGTATCCCATTCTTTTGGTGTGTCAATAAAGTGTATATCTATCTATCTATCTATTATTCTCAAAGCGTTACATTCGATATTATGAATTATGAATATCTCAACTTAATATAACACCACTATGCCGTACCATCTGAACAATGATCTCTTCAACTTCAACTTTTTCTTTTGGCTTCCATTCGGTAAGGCTACCGTAATTTCGCCAGTATCTAGTGTTTCATCATTGGGCCAGTCTTCAGAGGTTTTCACTGAAGGATTATCAGTCTTGCTTCAGATGATCAGTGTGTTCAATGATCTCTTCTCTCTTCTACATCTAGATGTCAAACGACAGTATATAGTCAGTTTGACATTTCCAAAAAAACTAAAAGTTGGCTACTGTTTACAGCTCACAGCTCAAGAGTTACCTACTTTTTACGCACTTATCTGAATGCACTAGTGTAGTGACTTGGATCTACTGTCTGAAATGGTTCAGCTCAGACAGAAAACTTGCCATGCGAGTTTTATGTAATAAGTAGCGCCATCTAGTTTAAACGCGTGCTAACATTTTTTTCCGTGTGTCTACCGCGGCCAATTGAAACTGTCTTAGCTTTGACATTGCGCTCCCTTTTCTTTTCGCTTGAAACTATAGAGACAGTACTAGAAAAGCGAAAGCTGCTTTATTTAGACAGAAGAAGGGCAGGTCAAGCATGTTATAATTAATACGAGGGTCAAACTGAAAGTTCTTAGAAAATCAAAAACTGATTACATTAGCCAGTTATTAGTTTTATTATATCTTTTCAAAATATTGTCCATTCACGTCAATACACCGCTGCATGCGATGGAACCACTGGGAAAAGCACTTTGCCCACTCGTCCTTAGGGGTCTCTTCAATGGCATCGCGATACGCAGCCACCGCTTCTTCAGCATTCATAAACCGCTTTCCTTTAAGTTTTTCTTTAATTTTTGAAAATAAATAAAAATCACAAGGCGCGAGGTCGGGACTATACGGCGGGTGACCCAGTAATTCAGCGTTTGATGTCGCCAAATAGTCGATCGTTCGCTTGGCGGTGTGCGATGAGGCGTTGTCGTGGTGAAGGAGGATTCTACTGCGAGGTCGTTTCTCTCGAACTTTTTCCAAGACAAGTGGCAAACAATTGGTAGTGTACCATTCTGCAGAAACTGTTTTTTGATCCTCTAACACAATTGTTGCGAAATTCCAAAGAACGAGGCCACCATTTTTTTCCCCGCACTTCGATCTCTCTTCACTTTAGTTGGCAACTCCTCGAAAGGAAACACCCACTGAGCAGATTGTCTTTTGGTTTCAGGATCATAACAGTAAATCCAGCTTTCGTCACCTGTTAGTATGTCGAACACAGCATTTGAGTCACCTCCGTTAAATCTTTCAATCATTTTACGGCACCAATCCACACGATGGAGTTTTTGAGCCTCAGTCAAATTATGAGGTATTCACCGGGCGCAAAGCTTCCTGACCGCTAAATGTTCGTGTAGAATTTTGTGCACTTGACTCATACCGATGCCTAAGCTTGTCCGAATCTGCTGATAGGTCACTCTTTTGTCAGTCTCTATCATACGCCGCACAACACAGATGTTATCTTCAGTCGTCGCCGTAGAAGGCCGTCCCTCACGTAAATCATCAGTGAGATTCGTGCGACCACGTTTAAACTCATTAAACCAGTTGTAAACAATCGCACGAGATGGGGCTTCATCGTGAAAGGCCAATCGTAGTCTATCATAACTTTCTTGTTGACTTAAATGACATCGAAAGTCATAAAAAATCATTGCACGAAAATTTTCTCGTGTTAAATTCATGTTGACGTGACACAGACAATTTTCAATTTGCCGCTAAATCGTAAAACAAATGACAAATGAATGAAGTATATACTCAGTAATATTGGCAAAGAGTTCTATTTTCAAATTATAGAATTATTTTTTTATTTTATTGTTTATAAGTGGCCAGTTCTAAGAACTTTCAGTTTGACCCTCGTAATAATATTCAATTCAGCACTCACTTGAAGGACTCAGAGTAAGACTATCGTCTTCGTAGGGAAGGTGAAGTTATATTTCATTTGTATAGGGACGACCTCAAACTCTTTGCACCGAAACGCCAAAACTTGTTGGAGCTATTAAAATTCAGAGGGGAAAATCCAAAATGCGAGGGAAAGTAGTAAGTAAATTCAGAGAATTTACCGAATAAATACCGAATGTATTTTCCGAAAGTTTATCAACTACCTATTGAATTGATCAACTAACGATTTTTGTTATTTTCAAGTTCAAAGATCAGTCCTGCAATTAATTAAAACAACATAGAATATTTTGTAAGAACTTAAAATTTATTGTTTTCTTATAACTTAACATCTATATTAATATTATAAAGCTGAAGAGTTTGTTTGTTTGAACGCTAGGATCTCGGGAAGTACTGGTCCGAATTGAAAGATTATTTTTCTACTGGATAGTCCATTTATCGACGAAGGCTATAGAACATAACGCTACTATCAATAGAAGCGGAGCATGAATCAAGAATGTAACAAAAACGGGAAAAAATATTCCTTTTCGAGAGTTTTCGATCCGTGCTTTGACATGACAGCATGTGTCTTAGATTGCGTCATTGAACCTTAATGAAATTTGTTTCTAAATCTGAGTTGGTACGACCAATTTCCGACAGGTGGCCTAGCAGGTAGCTGAAGAGGTTTTTTTTTTCTTTCACCGTTGGATAGGTACGCGATCTCGATGAGTGCTATATATGTACCACGGGCGAAGCCGGGGCGGACATCTTGTAATATATACTACTTAAAGCCTCAGATCTTGCGCAGGAGTTATGTCAAGAGTAACATAACCCTTTATGTCCCTCTGACTTCTTTCCCCGTCGAGTATCTAGCTCCCCTCATGATGATATTGGATCGGATATTACGACGATGACTTGAAATACGTGACGAGTTGCTCAATTTGCCCCCCCCAGACGGGCCCCGGCTTGCCCCCCCTCTGCATCCGGGGCTGGTACGTACTAAAACTGTAATTTAAGAGCCTTATTTTCGATGGGTATCTACTACTCGTACCTACAAGATTGAAAGATTGATATTAATATAACATAACTGATGCATAACATTGCATAATGTTTATTGGATCTCTGCGGTCAGCCCTGAGTGTCGCTCTCGACTCGGCTCGCTCCTCTCAGGATCTCCCTTGAGCTTCTGGCTCCCGCATTTTTTAAATACGCACTTAAATAGTCACTTTCGCTAAATAATATATGTTTCTTACGGTTTAAGTCTTACATTTTTTTTCAGTTCAGTCGCTCAACAAAATTACTATCAAGCCTATTATCATCCTTCAAGTTTGCTGTAAGGAATTTAGCTCCAAACCCGTCTAAAAACTCAGTTGTATCCCATCCCGTGTTTCCCCGTAACCAAGTAATCATACTCGAATAGGATACGACAGTCATCACGATATCGGTTTCATATCCATTATTACGTCGGCAGCCGTGTATTCGGTCCACGTTACGGTTGGGTAAACAAACACATCAATCCATTATCATATCAACGTACTGAAGACCAGAGAAATATGTTGTTTTGACGTGGAAATATAATCACTGAAATTGTAACTCTCAGAGGTGTTTTTTTTTTTTTTTAACTTTTATAGGTTTACACTTGACCGCCATCTCGCCTGATGTTAAACGATGATGCGGTCTACGATGAAGCGTGTTTACCTAGAAGAAACCGATTCACTCTCGATTTGAAGACACAAAGATTGTAACTATCGGGAAAAACCCTCTCAGGCAATGTATTCCTCAGCCTAGACGTTCTTATCACAAAAGTAGAGTCAAATCTCTTCGTTCGTGTCTTTGGAACATCAACCATGAAACGATGTCGCTTTTTCGAGCTACGAGCATTCCGATAGAAAAAAAGGGTAAGGTGGTATTCAAGTATGAACATGCATGAAAGCTCATGTTATTCCAAGAAGGTTCGCTCTTGTAGGAGTACTGTTCGCATCTTTGGGATAGGTCAGCCCAGTATCAGTTGTAGCCTTGGAATGGATGGAGAAGCGTGCCAAAACGTCAAAAAAATAGGCAACGACACATTTGTTCTTAAAAAACTTCAGTCTTGATCACCGTAAAAATTGCTAGCTTATCGGTTTTCTATCGGATACATTTCGGAGATTGTGAAATTAATGTGCATGATCTAATATCACCTTGACGCTTTTTCTATCAAATTGCTTGTAGCTCCCGAAAAGCAACATCGTTTTGTTGTTTTGTAGTTGACGTACTAAGGACTCGAACGAGGTTTTACTCTTCTTTTGTGATAAGAACGCCTATGCTGTGGAATGCGTTGCCTGAATGGGTTTTTCCCGGTGGTAACAATCTTGGTATTTTCATATCGAGAGTGAATCGTTTCACATATAATACCATTTAACAACAATTTGAACATGAAGTATCTAAATTAATGCCTAACACTGAACTGCGTTCTTCACTCAGTAACATAATATAATACCATTTAACAACAATTTGAACATGAAGTACACTCCGCGAGGCATAAGCTGAGCTTTGCATTTGTGTGAGTGTACATGGATAGTGTAAGTGTGACAACCGGCCTTAGGCGCGGGGCCATTCTGTCTCGCCGCGCTCCTGCCTGATTGGTGATCACTCACACTAATGCAAAGCTCAGCCTATACCTCGCGGACAAAATTTCAAGCTCCTGCCTGATTGGTGATCACTCACACTAATGCAAAGCTCAGCTTATACCTCGCGGAGTGTATCTAAATGAATGCCTAACACTGAACTGCGTTCTTCACTCAGTAACATAATATAATACCATTTTACAACAATTTGAACATGAAGTATCTAAATGAATGCTTAACACTGAACTGCGTTCTTCACTCAGTGACATAATATGTTTCTGTTTACTTCTTGAATCACACCGGATCACGGTAATGTTTGCAGATCACTATTTGACGACATAAAAACTGGCAAAAGTGGGTGAAAACTGAGAAGTGCCTACCTAAGGTACTTCTCCATGCGGAATCTGTAAAGAGTCCCTACCTCAACAGGTTAAAAAAAAAGTTTCACAAAGTGGTTTTTTGCTAAACAAAAAAGGAATAGGTTGTGAAATTTCATCGTCTTAACGCCACGGTTGTTAAGAAATTAGTTGAATTCTCACCAATACCGGCAAAAGAGAAGAAAAACGTCAAAAGCAAAAATGCAGTTTTTTTTGGCATACCATGCTAAATAGGTAAATGTGGCAACCCGTCGCTAATCCGCGGTGATCAGACTGTTTCTTCCGATCACGGTTGACTGGCCACTGGTTGAAGTCAAGGGCGACTGTTGCGACCTGACAACTGTTGTCTCTTTTGTGGCTTACTCCTTTTAGACACTAGTACTTCAGACTGGTGATAAAAAGCACCACTATGGTATTATACAATGAAAAACGTATGACATACACAAAAATTACATTACAATGAAATTACAGGGCTTAGAGATATAACATCTTAGATCGCTGGGTGACGAGCGCAGTGCAGTGCTAGGTAATAATGATTTGGACTCTTCATGTTTCAATAGCTGCGTGTCACTGTGCTGTTATATGGCAGGCATGTTGCTTACCATCAGGCACATGTCCTGCTAGTCTCGTCACTTCTTATTTAAAAAAAAACCTGCGTAGATTCCGAAGTAAGCTATCAAATTCTGAGTTATAAGTTTTCACTTCTATCGTTCCTATGACTGCCATTTTTTTTTAAATAGTCATAGACTTTTATATGTTATTTATTCTTTTATTAGGCACATGTCCTGCTCGTATCATAACTTCTTATTTAAAAAAAATATATTCTACACTAAAATACAACGAGAACTACAACACTACGCTACATCCCCAACTACTTACACTAAGCGTACCTGAATTATCCATGTGCCACTAAAGGTCTACAGATAATCAAGATGTTCAAGGCCACCCACGTGCTGCCCACTATACTTGCGGCATTACCACGCTGCATGGCAATACTTATATCGGTAGTTATTGATACTTTTATAAAACCGTGGGGCAGAGAGAACGACGCGGCCTCTGGGTCAGATTCTCTCGGTCAGATCAGGTATTACGTTACGTAAATATGGTTTCAGACTGCTGTGATACTGTGTGTCAAGGGTGTGTAAGTCTATACTTTATTAATAGACTATATTAATATTATTCGATTATTTTTTTTGTTCTAAATTTCGAAATTCCAAAAAGTCTCAAGACGAAAGTCTACAATCAGTGTGTGTTGCCAGTGATGACATATATGGCACTGAGACGTCACTAACTATTGGCATGTTGACGGCCTATCATTTAACGTGTCTTTGGCGGAATTGTGAGGCTAATCCACAAAGAGCAATTCATAAAAAAAAAAACTATTGGCATGATATTTTGACTGCCCTAGTGGCTTAGTTGGTAGTAGCTCTGCCTGCGAAGCCGAGGGTCGTGGGTTCGATCCCCACCCAGTGCAAATATTTGTGTGATGAATTCAAATGTTTGCATTGTGTCTGGGTGTTTCTATGTATAATAAGTATGTTTTTTAAAACTATATAAGTATTATATCAGCTATCTGGCTGCCATCACACAAGCTTTGCTTAGTTTGGGGTCAGATGGTGTTCTGTGTGAATTGTCAAAAAAAAAAAAAAAAGATATACCTACAAGCTCAAAGTTGCGCAACGGGCAATGCAGAGAGCTATGCTCGGAGTTTCACTGCGGGATAAAATCCAGAACGAGGAAACCGGCAGCAGAACCACACAGACATGGCTCTTCAAAATTAGCAAGTTGAAGTGGCAATGGGCAAGCCATATAGCTCGCAGAACCGATAACCGCTGGGGAGTAATCTCGAATGGCTACCACGAATCAGTGTAGGACGGCCCTCCGGATAATGTAGTCTCAGTCGCGGGAAGTAGGTGGATGGAGGCGGCACAAGACCGGTCATTGTGGAATTCTTTGTATGAGGTCGATGTCCAGCATTGGACTGTCTGCACGCTGGAGATGATTATGATGATATATCGTTCTATTTAAACGCGGTTTATGAAGTGAAAATTACTTTAGTCGCGTTACGCCGTCGCCGACATGCTAATGCGAGGCGGCGGCGGCGTAGCGTTGGAGCGGCGGCGGCGCGGCGGCAGAGCAGCGAAACGGTGCGCGCACGTTTGCTGCTTGTTGCATGGGTGGAATCTAATGAGTTCGCATCACCGACAGGCGTATTAGCACTAAGTATATCCATAGCTATAAAGGTGATGTACTTATACGTGGTAGGGAATCTGCTCACTGAGGAATAAATCGTGGATTCGATTCCCACTCAGACCAAACATTTACATGACGAATAAAATATCGTAAAAAGCTAAAAATGAAAAAGAAGAAGACCTTATCAGCTGACTATTATTATCATTGTATAAATTCAGACCAATGGAAACTGTGTTGCCAGACATATTGCATGCCTCTAGAAGAAGAGGCCAGTTTGTATGGGTCACCACCTTATCTTACCTGCAAACAGCAATAAAGATTTTTGTATTTTGTATCGTACTAATATTAGAAAAGCGAGTTTTTAAATGTTTGTTGCCCAATCACGTCGGAACGTATGAACGGATGAGGTTGAAGTTTGGAACACTGTTAGATTATAGACTGGAATAGTCACAATAAGTTCCTTGTTATCAAGGGAATATAAAAGGGACGGGATACTGCGCCGGTAAAACCAATGGGCTCTACTAGCTACTAGTATTTTATATCAGCTATCTTGCTTCTATAGCATACGCTTTGCATACGTTTATTTGTATAGTTTAGGACTTGATGGTGTTGGGTGAAAAAGTGTCTTCTGATAAAATAATTAATTATATGTATTTACTTACTAGCAGTGCGCCCCGGTTTCGCCCGTGGTACATTTTATACCTTTAAACGAGCAATTCTTGTAGGTATATATATATAGAATCTGAATCTCGGAAACGGCTCGAACGATTTTCACGAAATTATGTACACAGACTGTTTCGGGGACGATAAATCGATCTTAAAAAAAAACTGTTACATAAGCATTAGAATGCAACGGTAAATTTCGGGACCTCGCGCAACAGTATTTTAGCGCAGTCGGGAAGGTGGGTTCCCAACGAGTCACACCAAACGAGTCACACTGTGACTCGATGGGATTTTTTTTTCCCAACGAGTCACACTATCGTAACAGTGTGACTCGATGGGAATTTAAACTATTAAAGAAAGTTGCAACGAGTAACAGTGTTACTGGTTGGGAAAAAAATTCCCATCGAGTCACAGTGTGAATGGTTGGGACATTATCCACCTTTACAGAGTGGGAGAAGTGATCATGTTGATATTGGTAAAATAAGTCATAACATGGTAGGCCCGGGTTCAAATCCAGCCAGCCGCCTTTCTTTTTTCAAGTTCTTTTTTTACCCAGGTACTAATGTATTTATAGTTTATAGTACTCACATACATATCCAATAGTGAACGAGTTTTACAAATCGGTCCAGTTGTTCCTGAGATTGGCGCGTTCAAATATAAGCTTCTTCAGCTTTATAATATTAGTAGGTATATATTTTTTGTGTGTAATGATTTTACTGTTACGTAACGACACTCTTAGTTTTTTTTTTGTTAAGTTCCAAGTATGTTTCTTATGAAACCTGTACAAACCAAGACGTAGAGTGATTTATGTGTCAAGGGGAACATTAGGCGGTTATTAAGAGTTGATCTGTTTTTAATTATAGCTATTTGAATAGAATTATCATATCTACGTAGCGTTTTAAGAAAAAATATGTCTGGTATCTATAGTGCTACACTGTACATCTAAGTGATTACGGTATACTAGCGGTTCGCCCCGACTTCGCCCGTTGACACATTTACAGCTTATAATATCTTTGTCTTCAAATCGAGAGTGAGTCGGTTTCTTCTAGGTAAACACGCTCCATCGTAGACCGCATCGTCGCTTAACATCAGGTGAGATAGCGGTCAAATGTAAACCTATAAAAGTTAAAAAATATATGTATTGGTGGACAACTCACACACAACACTATCTGACCCCAAACTAAGTAAAGCTTGTACTATGGCGGCCAGATATTTGATATAATACATATAAGTAGTTTTAAATACATACTTACGATACATAGAAACACCCAAACACAGTACAAATATTTGAATTCATTACACAAACATTTGCACTGGGTGGGAATCGAAACCCACGACCCTCGGCTTCGCAGGCAGAGTTACTACCCACTAAGCCACGAGACCAGTCAATACTCAGGGATCACGCACATAGCCAATGTTGAAATCGGTTCAGTAGTTTCGGAGATAAGCTCGTGAAACTGTTCAGCTTTATAATATTAGAGTACCATCACAATAGGAGACACACTTCCTCAGCTTTATAACAATCATCATCAACAGCCCACTAAATGTTCCCATTACTGGGACTCGGGGCCTTCTCTCGCAAGGAGACAATTAAGGCCATAATCCACCACGCTGCTCAGTGCAGGTTGGTGGATGACACAAGACTTCCAAAAATTCTAGGTAGGTACATGTCGGTTTCCTCACGATGTTTTCTTTAAGTTAGCGGCATTACGCACATGACTTCGAAAAGACATCGGTGCGTGTGGGGGTTTTAACCCGGGGTCTCCGGATCGGCAGGCGCCGTTCTCCCGATTAGACCAGCCGTAACTTTATAATAATAGTTATAGGTTTATAAGGAAAGTTTTCTCTGTATGCTCTAAATATGTACATACTATGTGCATATTAGGCTAGCCTGGTGGCTTAGTCGTTAGCAAGTCTGCATGCGGAGCCGTGGGTCGTAGGTTCGATCCCCACCAATTGCAGATATTTGTGTGATGAATACAGATATTTGTACTGTGCTTGGGTGTTTTTGATATATAAATAAGTATGTGTTTACTATAATATAACTATTATATCAGCCATCTGGCTCTCGTAGTACAAGTTTTGCTCAGTCTGGGGCTAGATGGCATTGTGTGTGAAATGTCCAGCAACATCTAATTATTTAAGTATACCTGGTTAGTAAGATTAGGTATGTATGCAGGGTTCTGCGCATTCTGCGCTAATCCGAAGTCCGTTTGGTAGTAGAGCTTAACTGCCATTCCCAAATCCAAGTCACTGCCAAATCCTGTACTGTAGTGGTAGGACTCTTGGCTTTGCTAGTTATTCTACCGCCAAGCAGCAATGTGCAAACATTACTGTGTTCCGGTTTGAAGGGCAATGTTTCCAGAGAAATTACAGGGCTTAGAGATATAACACCTTAGATCTCTGGGTGACGAGCGCAGTGCAGTGCTAGGTAATGATTTGGACTCTTCTTGTTCCAATAGCTGCGTGTCACTGTGCTGTTATGTGACAGGCATGTTGATTACCATCGGGCACATGTCCTGCTCGTCTCGTCACTTTTTATTAAAAAAAAAACCCTTTATTAAGTGAAAGTTACTTAGTACTTTAAAAAACTGTTTTTTTAAAGGGACCTACCTACCTATGCTTGTTGGCCTCATATTCTACTGTAGGTACTAGGTATTACCGAAGTAATACATTTGAAAGATCAGATAGCAACCTTATTTCAAGGAAAAGCGGGTACTTGTAATTCGATTCCGAAACATAGGGGTTCTAGAAAGTTTCTGACGTCAGAACTGAAACAAAGAGTACTAAATAAACAAGAAACAACAGACAAACGAATGAATTCGGTAATCGACGAAGCGTATATTTTCTCGTTAAAATGATAATATACCTCAAAAGAAGTAATTTAACTTTATTTATTTGGCTACACGTTGCCGTTAGACTTTTTGAAATTTGATTTCTTTAGATCTTTTGAAGGTTAGTTCCAAAGGATGTTGAGATGATAAAAGTTATATTACTTTAAATTTCGAAATCGGTTGGTATTTGAGCTGGGCCAATCTCCAGAAATGATCTAATTACCGGCCGAAGATAAAAATAATGTAGCATAAAAAATGTACCTACATATAAATCTGTTTACGTTATAGTCTCAATGCGGAGAAAAGGAAAGATGATTAATCCGTCAGTAACTTTATTAAAAAAACATTGTAAATGTATATGTTTTTTTTATTTCACAGACAAGACGAAGACTTTGACGAATTGACGAAGGTACAGTGTTAAGAAATTTCGAGTGACATCACTTTATGGTTCGATTTTCCCGGTAAACTGACGTCACAACCCCCACTCTAGACGTTTGATGATCTACATCTTTGTCAAGTTTTAATAATTTTATACCTTTAAACGACCAATTCTTGTAGGTATATAGATATATATATATATAGAATCTGAATCTCGGAAACGGCTCGAACGATTTTCATGAAATTATGTACAGGGGGTTTCGGGGACGATAAATCGATCTAGCTAGGTTTCATTTTTTTTAAAACATCATTTTATGCGCGTTTTTAGATCATGAAAAACTCCTACAATGTCATTAGAATACGATAACTTATTTCGCCATTGTTTTTTAAGTCTGAATGGCTCAGACGGAATATGCTCGCCCTCGGAGTCAACAGGCCCCGGTTCGAATCCTGATGGTTATGTCTATACTCGGGTCTTTTCTTATTGTTCTTTTTTTTCTGAGAAAATATTTTACTTAGAGCTCTTTATAAACGCATTTAAACCGAGCAAAGCTCGGTCAACCAGGTACTTATTATTATATAACGCAAAGAACACGAGTCGTATATATTTCAATACAAATCAGTCTAATTCAAATTTCTAATTATTAGTAAGTATATATTTTTGACCCATTCGTCATCATTGTCACATCTGTACGAAATCATACCTACAGATCATTTACCAATCATAATTATGCACACTATATTATGTATTGTATACTTATTTTTAAATCGCCTCTGTCTGTCTGTGATGCCAGGAAAAAGAACAACACAAAGAAGAAGTATTTTGGTGTTAGCCGCCCGGGATCCGCTTTGGGTCTTTGGGTTATAAGTTAGTTATGTTATGGTTTTGGGTTGTATTCAAATTGAGTGCAATAAAAAGCCAATTTGTCAATACCTATTTAGTTACAGCCAATTTGTCTAAGATTGCTACACTGATATTATTAATTGCGGGATATTTATCGTAGTTACATGGCAAAGCGAGTCCCCGATATTTTGAGGCAGTTTCCTACACCTTGTTATGGGGTAAACTGTATACCCGTACCCGACCTGTTAATATGTACAGTACCTCCTACGTGTTACATTTGTCAAGTAAGAATAATCACGAGTATAAGTATGATTACACAATTCCTGTTTTACATATTCTCCTCCCGACCCAGAACACCGATGCGTTGCGATTTTTTTTTGTCATCTGGTATGGACCCTGGTGGCACTAGGCGGGGCAGCCGGCGCATACAACACAAACCGACTTATCACATCGTGCTCGATGTCGTCGGTGTAATATGTAGATGAAGGTCCCAGTATGCCGTGAGACATATTAGTCTCATTGTTGTGACATCACATTAAACTCTAATAACAGGACCGTTTTGCGCCCGACCTCGTTGCGAAATAGTTGTTGTTCTTATTTTGATTGTTCTTTCTTGGAGGTCGAAAGATTTAAGAATCATATGAGCCCAGGTGAGTTAGTACTCTTTGGGTTAATATGAAACGAATCAGTAATTACAGTCTAAAACTGCAAGCATCGTCACGAATAGCTTATTAAATCTATTGTATTTAAAGACACTTGGCCGATATCAGGGTCTTTATCAGAAGTCTCCATGTTCCATGTGAAAGCCAAAATCTTCGAGCAGTGTGTCATGCCCGTATTCACATACGGGATGGAAACCACGTCACTCACTAAAAGATCTGCCGAGAAGTTCCGAGTCGCGCAGAGAGGAATGGAAAGAGCAATGCTTGGTATTACACTCAAGGACCGGAAACGAAATGAGTGGATACGTAGCAAAACCAAGCTGAGGGACGTGATGACCATAGTCGCGAAGAATAAATGGACCTGGGCAGGGCACATTGCCAGAATGGATGCTAATCGATGGACGAAACGAGTCCTTGAGTGGAGACCCAGGGCTGACACGAGAGGAAGAGGGAGGCCACCACAACGCAGGGTACATCAGACGACACGGAGGTCAAGACTGGATGAGTCGGGCACAAGACCGCCAGAAGTGGAGAAAAGGAGAAGAGGCCTACGTTCAAAACTGGACTACCATGAGGCCATAATGATGATCAGAAGTCTCCATGTTCATACACGGGCGTGGATTATCGGGCGAGAGGAGTAGAAACCACAATTTTAGTACAACACACTCTAATCAACTGTTTTACAGTATTTCTACGAAATATCACTTTAAACGCAGTCTCAATACTTAAATAAACGATATACAAACGACACTCCGCCGAACACGTAATGCGCATTTGCGATGCAAACCGATTTCGAGCTTCCCGCACGTTGCCCATTAGCGTCCGGAGTTGTGTCAGAGTGGAGAAACGTCCACTGTCATCGCAGCTGTCCCTGTCAGTTACGTTCCTCGCCACTCTAAAATAATCGTCGCGCCGTCATATTCATAAAATGTTGAGAAATAAACTTCCGCAAACAAATGTTTAGCACCATTAGGTACTACGACATGATGACCAACAAAATAAGAACCAAAGTTAAAATTAAAATTTCCTGAAGTCGCCAATGATGCTATTGGAATGAGGCGTTTTCCAGACGCAAAAAGACTTGTCAAAGATAGTTCTAAATATTGCCAAGTGTGGCACCACTGTTGGTTTTTGTGAAATTTATCTAACAAAATAAAACAGTGGCGCCACCTAAGGTGAAATTGGGAACTGTATTAGACAGGTCTTTTTACGTCTTGAAAAAAACCCATTATTTGATAAAGTACCATGCAGATAAACAAAGTTGTCAAACTTTTTTTACTTACTAATCTTACTATCAACTAAGCCATTAGTCCAGTCAATGAACTGTCACCTTTTAGATTTTTTTAATTCTTTTTATAACTTTTATAGGTTTACACTTGACCGCCATCTCGCCTGATGTTAAGCGAAGATGTAGTCTACGATGGACCGTGTTTACCTGAAGAAACCGATTCACTCTCGATTTGAAGACACCAAGATTATAACTATCGGGAAAAAATTCCACAGCCTAGATGTTCTTATCACAAACGCAGAGTCAAACCTCTTAGTCCGTGTCTTTGGAATACCCACAACGAAACGGTGCCGCTTCTTTGAGTTACGAGAAGTACGATAGAAAAAAGGGCAAGGAGGTATTAGATCATGCAGATCAATTGCACACTCTCTAACCGATAAGCTAGCAATCTTGCGGCGATGTAAGACTTTGAAGTCTTTTTCGCGCTAGAATGTCTTTGCCTATGAGCCTTTTGGCACGCCTATCATAGGATCAGAAAGAAGTACCTACTTAAAGGGAGAAGTGGTCTTACATCAGCAGTGGTAGGATTTGCGGGACGCCTCCTCAAATATTGATATTGTACCCGCAATCCGCCCACAGTAATTGGTTTTAGAGGGTTGCATTAATTAAATGATCCGAGGCCTGTTGTTGTTTGATCTAATTTCCAATTAGGGTTTCAAATGGTGTTCGAGAACAAGACTGATAGAGATTAAATTTTAATTGAACATTGACATTTCTTATTGATATTTTAAAGGAAAAAGGTTTGATATTAGTTGCTCAATCACGTCAGAACGACTGATCGGGTTGAAATTTCAAACACAGACTGGAATAACACATTTTATCCCGAGACAATAATACGAATAATACATACATAGATGTTTATTCATATTATTGGTATGCTAGTTTGTAATATATATTGCAAGTACTGTAAGTTACGGCTGGTCTAGCAAGTTATGGCTGGTCTAGTAAGTTCCGGCTGGTCTAGCAAATTACGGCTGGTCTAGCAAGTTACGGCTGGTCTAGTAAGTTCCGGCTGGTCTAGTAAGTTACGGCTGGTCTAGTAAATTACGGCTGGTCTAGTCGGGAGAACGGCGCCTGCCGATCCGGAGACCCCGGGTTCAACGCCACACGCACTGTCTTTTCGAAGTCAAGTGCATAATGCCGCTTACTTAAAACGGTGAAGGAACACATCGTGAGGAAACCGATATGTACCTAAAATCTTTCGAAGTCATGTGTCATACACCAACTCGCACTGTGCTAGCGTGGTGGATTATGGCCTTAAATCTCTCCTTGCGAGAAAAGGCCCGAGTCCCACCAGTGGGAACATGTAGTGGGCTGTTGATGAATATATATGGGAACTTGATAGAAACAAAGTTAATTTTATTTGGTAAAAGCAAATATGAGTCCGAGTTTAAGGGTGTAGATTGAAGATGAAACCTCCAACTAGTCCCAAGTACTGAGGGTAGTTACACGTAGTTCAGCTGAAGTTAAAGTTACTTTCATCACGGGCTTTCACACTCGCTCGCGCCACCGACTGCGTTTGCCCCTTCGGACCTTGCCCAGAAGAAGTAGAAGAACGAATTAAAAATAGAAGTGGAACGAGAGACTATTCACCATTCAAATATAGTACATTGTGAGAAACTGTTACATCGCGGGTTAAAACGAGCAGTTAGTAATTAATGTCGCCTACAGCCTCCTAACTTTGACCTAAAGGATCGATGCCACAAAGGAGTCTGGCGAAATCTCGTTAAGAAATTGTAAAGGTCTCTCGTGTTCTATTACTTTGAAATTTCGGTAATCGCAGAGAAAGTAGTTTGAGAACTGGTTTGGAACAAAGAATTGTATTGGACTGAATTTAGTTCGGGTCCCAAAAAGTCGAAACAAAGTTAAGACTTATTATTAATGTGCTTGATTTATTTATTTATTTATTAATTCAATGAGCACACAAAACAGAATGTAATAAATATAAACTATAACATAAGAGTATACTGTACAGAACTGTATTACATTCCAAACTACGTGGGCCTAGAAACAACAATTATTTAAATTCAGTGGTTTGATAATAATAACATTACATTAGTGATAATACATAAAGAAACTTAGGCCAACATATCTGAACTTTAATTTAATTGTTTAGTTTTAGCATTAAAACTGCTGTTAAGTAATTAAAATTTTATTTTAGCATTTATTATTTTCATGTAGTTTATCCATTACATCATAGCATAAGTAAATATTGTCAACAGCAATTGTAACAATGGAATTGTTTTCTTTCTGGAAACTTAGGAGGGAGCCCAAGATACAGGCTTTGCCTAGTTTGGGGCCCTCGGTTATTGTAGACAGACATATTCAATTCAATTCAATTCATTTATTCGAACCATTATTTCAAAAGAACACTTGGTAACGTCACTTACAATAAAATTATACATAAATAATCTGTGTATGTAATAAAATAATACTAAAGAATAATGTCAAATAAAAAATAATCAGCTGTAAAGGGGCCTTGTCATTTAGGTGCAGCTGTAAAAAGGCTTTGTCATGGTGAAAAAAACAAATTATCCAAACAATGAATACATACAGTAGGTACTTAAACAAATTTACATTAATGTTTAGTATTATTCCACTTTACTCGATAGTTCTAATTTTGACATACATATTCCTTTTCCAAATATTGCTGTCCTTTACAAAATCATCTACAGTGTAATATGCTTTGCTCATTAGGTAGTTTTTTATTTCGGTTTTAAACCTAGTTTCATTGAGACCTTCCACTTGTGCAGGTATTAAATTATAGAAGCGAATACCATTACATTTGAAAGAGTTAATGGTTTTCTGTAGTCTGCATTTAGGAAATACAATTTTATGTTTATGATGTGCTTTTGGATTCAAATCAGACATTTTCTGCAGTCGAGTACGGTTTTTTCGCACATACATTATACTTTCATAAATGTATAACGACGGGACTGTTAGTATATTTATAGTTTTAAACATCTCCCGTAATGATTTTCTAGCAGACAGATTGTACAGAGCACGGATTGCTCTCTTTGTAATATAAAATTGAATTTCTATCCGCGGCCGATCCCCATAATAAAATCCCATAGGACATAATACTATGAAAGTATCCAAAATAAACAAGTCTAGCTGTTTCCACGTCAGATATTTTCTTAATTTGACGAACTGCATGGGCAGCTGAACTGAGTCTATCAGCTAGTCTCTCTATGTGAGGACCCCACTGCAGCTTTGAATCCACTGAAATGCCCAGAAAAAGAGTAGATTGTACGGGTTCGATCACTTTATCTTTCAGTCTAATATCAAGTTTACAGCCCAGTACATTGCATAGCGTAAACTTTATACATTTAGTTTTATTTGGATTTAGAACTAGATTATTTGCATCGAACCATTTGTATGTGATGTCCAAAATTGCGTTTACTTCTGTGAAATCATTTATTCCTCTTTTAACCTTAAAAAGAAGTGATGTATCATCAGCGAACATAACTATTTCTACGTTTTTATGGTTTTTTATCATAAAAGGTAGATCATTAACGTATATAAGAAACAATAAGGGTCCAAGGATGGAACCTTGAGGTACACCATTTTTAAAGGGGACTCATTTGATTGCACACCGTCAATTTCAACTATCTGTACACGATCTTTAAGATAAGAAGAAATAAAATTTAGAGCTGGCTTCGATAGCCCATAGAACTGTAGTTTCTTCAAAAGAGTATCATGATGAACGCAGTCGAAAGCTTTAGACAAGTCACAAAACACACCCAGAACATCGTGATGATCTTCCCAGGCACTTAAAATATAATTATTTAGTTCAACGCCTGCATCAATAGTGGAACGTCCCTTTGTGAATCCAAATTGGTTGCTATGTAATAGGTTATTAACATTAAAGTAAGATAGAAGTTGATTGCATATAAGTTTCTCAAATATTTTACTAAGGCAGGGTAATACAGAGATGGGTCTGTAATTGCCAGGTTCGTTTTTATCTCCAGATTTGAACAGTGGTATAACTTTGCTATATTTCATCATGTCAGGGGAATGTGCCACCTCTAATGCACTCGTTGAACAATTCCGCTAAGTAAGGAGCAATGCTATTTATAATTCCATCAAGTACTCTTACTGATAGTCCCCATAAGTCCTCCGTACTCTTTACTTTAATGTCTTTGAATGTTTTTAGTATTGTAATAGCAGTCACTTGGTGAAATTCAAATGTAGATGAAGGGCACTTAACGTTTTCTTTTAACATTTCTTCAGCAAGTAAGGGGACGATGTTAAGTGCTTAGTTGTTTCAAGGGATATCAGCAAAATAAGTCCTGAAAGCATCTACTATTTCCGATTTTCTTGTAGTTACTCTTTCACCAACCCGAAGTGCGTTTATCTTTTCACGACTTTTAGATCTCCCAGTCTCTTTGTTTATAATCTTCCACGTGTTTTTTATCATGTTATTAGAGTTTTTAATTTGATCTCAAATAAATATTGTTTTAGCTTGTATACATGAATTTCTGAAAATTTTTGAATATTTATTAACATAGTTTTTTGTTGCATCATCATTGCAATATGTCTTTAGTTTATATAAATTATACAAATTGTTTCGACTTTTAAATAGCCCCGGTGTAGCCCATTCAGCGAACTTAGGTTTTGCGTTAATATTAATTAATTTCGTCTGAAAGATACTATCAAATTGTGAACTTAACATTTTAAAAAAATCAGCATAGTTTTGATTAGGGCTGTCGATTGTCATATCGAAAAACTTTTGGAAAAATGATTACCTATCACATTATTTAAAGCTGATATGCGAGATAACGTAATAGGCCTAATAAGCACCTTGTCTTCTGCCATTTTTATACAAGCAGGAAGGCAAATGCTCAGTCCCCTATGGTCTGAACGCAAACAATCCAGGACTTCAGTGTGCAGATATTCACAGTTGACAAAGACATTGTCAATACAGGTTGCAGAACTACCTTTCTTAGTTACTGCCACCCTTGTTGGTTCAGTGAACACTTTTTTTAAATTAAAAGATTGGCATAACATTAGTATATTGCTCTTAGTACGTGATTCCAAAAGTATGTCTGTGTTGAAGTCTCCACACATCACTATCTGTTTACTTTTCTTTGAAATTTTACTTAGGGCTTCTTCTAAAGTAGTAAGGAAGATCTCAACGTCAGCACTAGGCGGTTTATAAACACATACAACAATATGATTATCCAACTCAATGCATGCTAGTTCACAATGTCGTTCCACGGTAATTTTTTCTATATCTTTTCGACACTTAAATTTTACACTATTATTGACAAAATTATGCAACCACCGCCTATCGCGAATTTTCTATAGAAAATACTACCAATTGTATAATTGTTTAGGCAAAAGTTCAATTCATTTTTGATAGCCACGTCTCAGTAAAACAAATTACTTCATAATTTTTGAGCTTTCAAGGAATAATTCTATTTCTTCTAATTTACCTAACAGTCTATTTATATTCTGGTACAAAATGTTAATAGAGGTTTCTTGAACCTTATCAATAGTAGTTGCTTTGTTGCAAGGGGGGCCTATTATATTGCGACGCTTTGCTGAAACATAATAATGCCTCCCTGTTGTCAAGTTTGTCAGTTTAAAAGATGACTGTCAGTTATTACAATATTTGTCAGGTTTTGAGATTTCCTGGTTTGCTCATTTAATAATGTGAAAACAATCAGTTTGGCTACTTTAATTTTTAAACGACGGACTAGAAATTGTTTTCCGTTAGATATAACAAAATTGTTTATAAAATTATTTATGTCGAATAATACAAAGTCTCCTCCTTTGTTTGAAATGAGGTTGTGCAAAATTACATTTAAAGTATATATTTTTCGATTTTGCCTTTCACTCAATGATGTCGAATACGGAAATGTACACAACACTATTTTTCCAACCGTTCCTGAACTGTGAAAATCTACTAATGATTCTATACAATTAATAAGATCCTTTTTTGTAGTACCCAATGAATTACCCATCATTATTACAACATTTGATTTTTGCTTAAATTTGCTGTCCACAACTTTAGCAATTAGTTGTTGAAAATTTACATTTGTAATACATGTGTTAGAAAATTTACTATCATTATTTATACTGTTGAAAATGTTTCCAAAACCTATGCCCATTCCATCAGAAAAAGTTCAACTTGCCAATTTTAATGTTTTTCTATTTCACTAAAATCATGTTCAGTTTGTTGACAAGTCTCTTGAATCACGTCAGCATTGGTAGTCATCTCTGTTGTTGTATTTAAGTTAGATTTCTTGTTGTTACACAGTACTGATGATGATGTAATGTGGTCGGGACGTATCATAAAGGATAAATCATTTGTGGGAGTCGTTGTTGTGTCAGACAATAAGTCTGTAGCTGAAATCGAGTATCGTTGCTTAGATGGACTCGGACCTATTAGACTATTCATCGCACCTATTAGCTGTTCTATTTCTCTTTGTGCTATGCTATATTTATTCTTCAAATCTTTGAGTTGCTGTTCTAATCTATTTATCGTTATAGCATTCTCATCATAGCGTTGCTGAATAGTCATTATGGTGATTCTGTCATCTCTGATCACTTCCTTTAACTTAAGCTTGTCTTTGATGAGTTCTACATTAGATCTATGATTATATTTTAAGTGCTTCTTGCATTTTATTATCATTCTTTTACTCTCAAATATTTTTTAAGTGAGTTTCTTCCTTTAATTAAGTTGACATCATTATTTTCAGGGTCAAGCTATCATTTTCCACTGTCAGATCGATGGTTTCCATCATTTTAGGTTTGTTATTGTCTTCCAGCAATTTGTTGTACAAGCATAATATATTTTCTCTATCTTTTCATTTTGTATAATTCTAAACTTTTCAACATCATATTAGCTTGACACAGTTGGCTTTGTAAGTCTTTTATTTTTATGTGCGCTTCTTCTAATTCAATATTTCTATTTTCGCTTATACTAATTATGTCCAGTAGTCCTTGTTTTTCCTCTTGCAATTGATTATTTATCTCTTCGAGATTTCTCATGTCGTTTTTCAAGCGTACATTTTGTCCAAAATTATTTTAATCTCAACCTCACCTTCATCTCTTTCTTGTAATAGAGTTTTATTATAACTCTTACAATTTTGTAAATCGATCAAAGTTTCTTTCAGTTTTTGTTCCATTTCACGTAAGCTATTCTGTCTAGTCTTCATATTAGCAATTAAATTAATATCGATTTCAGGAAATGATTCTACGTCGATTAAATTTATGGTATATCTATTTAATTCACCTTTTATTGGTGTCAATGCGTAACAAAACGAAAATTCGGAGCGTTTCGGAATATTCTGTACCAATAAAAACTAAAAAAAAAAAAAAAAAAAAGATAAAATCCGAAGTTATTGGTGTCAAACTATGATTTTCGTCAGTCCATCAAGCATCGGTATTTTTAATCTGTGCTGATTGTTCCGCTCAACGTCAGTTATTTGTCATATGTCACACGTTGATATCTAATGTCAAAGTTGCATGAATTTTATTTGAAGGCGGGTTGGAAAATAAACAAAGCGGATATATAGTATTTAAAGTACGTGATTGGTTCTTTCTCAGTGTTTCAGGACAATTTCCAAAATATAATTCCGTTATACTGCAACAACAAAAGAGAATTCATGTAAAAAACATAATTTTACGTATATATTTGGTGTTACAATTACCTTTGTGATGATTCTTCAGGATCGATAGTTCTTCCGATATAATACTGGTACTGTATATCTTCGTTAAACACTTTTTTCAATTTATTTTGTCGGACTGAATAACATAACAAACAACTCGTAGCTGTGTCCAACCGGAAGTCCGGAACCGGAAGTAATATGTTAATTAACAATGAATTTACTGTAATGTTAAAAGTGCTGTAAATATTGTAATTTTTGGAAATAAACTATTTATTTATTACTTTCACCTAGTTTTGATTAACTATTCTGCACATAGAAGTTTTATACAGTGTTGCGAATCTAATGAGAAACTAATTATAAGTTTTTAATATCTGTAAATATTCTTAAAAAATTGGTTGTCTGTAAAGTCGGTTGGTTTACGAACGATAGTTTGACGTGAAAACGTCATAACAATACATTGATAGATGCAGCGCAAGCATACAATGAGCGTAACAGGACATAACGGGACACTTTTTCGTGCATGCAGCCGGCGTTCATCGATTTATTAGACGTCACGTCAAAAACACCGATTAATTTATAGGTATCCGTTATTGTTATGAAATCTTACCGTTATCTTATGAAAGTACCACACCTTTGCCAGTTATTCTACCGGCAAGCAGTAATGTGAAAACATGACTGTGTTCCGGTTTGAAGGGCAATGTTTCCAGAGAAATTACAGGGCTTAGAGATATAAGATCTTAGATATCTGGGTGACGAGCGCAGTGCAGTGCTAGGTAATGATTTGGACTCTTCATGTTCAAATAGCTGCGTGTCACTGTGCTGTTATGTGTCAGGCATGTTGCTTACTATCAGGCACATGTCCTGTTCGTCTCGTCACTCTTTATTTAAAAAAAAATATAAAAAAAAAAAAACTTTCTGGAGATGTTTACTTAGATCTTTGCCATTGTCGTTCTACCGAATCGTAATAAGCGACAGCATAAGCGTAACCAGCCCAGTTTTGTCCCCACTGCTGGGACTCTGGGCAATCTCTCACAAGGAATTTGTACATATTATACCGTATATTTCCAAATGCTGATGTACAAATTCGTTATCACCGCTGGCTATAACAGTAAAGGAAAACATCGTGAAAAACAGGCGAGTTCCAAGAAAGACATCTTTTTCATCATTTTGTCTTCCACAAACCCGCACTTGATTAGCGTGGTGGATTACGTCTTTGACTTGTGAGAGAAATCCCCGCATCACGGCAGTAGGAATGTCAAAAGGACTGTTTATATAGACATGGACACCAAGAGCACGCTACATCGTAGACTTCAAGATCGCTTACCATCTGCAGGTCTACTACGAAGTCCGATTAACGATATATCGGCCGAAGTTATGGACGTATTATACCACGAAACACAATCGGTCGGTTGATGACACAAACTGTCAAATCAGTGTCGGTCGGGATGAACGAAACGCCCGATCAGATCAACCGACCGATTGTGTTTCGTGGCAGGCGCGGTCCTAACCTCGAATTTTGGAGGGGGTAACCAGTACGCAGTCTCTAATTTTTTGGGGGGGTCACCAGTAGGAATACAATAAATCGTAAAATTTTAGTTTAACGTTTACGATTTTGGGTGGTCATGTCCCCTGTGACCCCCCTCGGACCGCGCATGTTTCGCGGTATAAAATATATCCGGCCGATATATCGTTTATCGGACTTCGTAGTAGACCTGCAGGCGATAATATAGAAGTTAAGTGAAAACCTATAACTGCTAAAAAGCACACACAATAGTATGGTACATTTGAGTAATGGAAACATCAAGATAAACGCAAGTTTCATAACCTATTGGATAAGACACGAGGAAAGAGGACAATCAAAGACGACATTTAAAAAAGCAATTGTTTTTTACATAAGTAATTCCTATATGACGCGACGCAGCACTTAACACGTTACGGCACATAACATAATAGAAATCAACAGCTAAAGCAAATAAACGTGACCTAAACAATAATCGTCTGTAATTATATCTGTTACGTAAAACAACAGGTTATGTAAATAATTAGCCGTAATCTAATTGTTGAAGGCACGCATGCGGGGTTAGATTAAGTCTGTATGAAACCTAGAGACGAACAAAAATGTTTTTATAGTTTAGCACAACACCTAATGCAGAGAACAGGACGAAAGAAATTCATAGAAATAAAAAATTGGCAGTCATAGGGACTGCCTTTGGAAGTGAAAACTTATAACTCAGAATGTTATAGCTCACTTTGGAAACTACGCAAGTGAAACCGGAGGTCGTGGCCATGACCATGGCTGTCTAGGTATTCTGACGCATTCTGATTTCTAGATGACCAATGGCCATGGTCTAGTATAGTCTAGTCTATAAAGTAGTAATAAATATCGTACCTACCGCTGCGTGTAGCATATGGAACCCCTTTTATGATGTTCACAGAAAGAATTTTACATAAATACACGGGTAACTCACGTTTAATATAGTCAGTCTAGTCCGACTCAAGTTTCGATCGCGTCCGGCGATCTTTTTCAAGGAGAGTGCGCGCGCTGCGAGCTGCGAACCCGCGAAATATTAAACGTGAGTTACCCGTGTATTTATGTAAAATGTGTAATAACCACGTTAGTTTTCATACTAAAATTCTCAGAAAGAAATTGGAGACAATGCAAAAGAGGTTCATATGGCATTTGACTTATTCTTGCCATCTTGGGACAGATCTCATTTTCTACTATGATACAAGTTAAAATAACTCTGTACAGAAAAGCTGTTTATCTATGATCACCAAACTAGGCAAAGCCTGTATTATGGGGCTCAAGTGCGAGAATACTAGTTGCAATTAATGCACCAGGTGGCAAGCAAAGCACCTGCCCAGAACAGCTCAGAGTCAAACAACAATTTGAACATGAGATGAGTTCATATGACAGCCTAACAACGAGTCTAACAAATTCGTATATGATCTTACTATTAGTCTCTCTCTTTGAATTTCGCGCCAAAATGAAAGAGATACCAATAGCAGTGACATAACCAATATACCACTATATTTTGGTCAAGTGTGCGAGTGACATTTCTTAATTCAAATTCAAATTCATTTATTTCAAGTTACAAAGACTCATACACTAAATACTTAATCATGCATAAAATTAAATTCGTCACATTACATTATAATTAGAAATAATTAAATTTATACATTTTATAATTAAATTTAACATAATTCTCAAAAAATAAATATGCATAATTTCGTTTTAAGGCTAGGTAGTTCTGTCAAATTAGGGATTTAACGCTGTCTTGTTCTCGCGACCGTCACCGACCGCTGAATCGGTGCCACAGTGCAGAAATAACATTAAAATATTGGACTGTGTAATTTAAACTCATTTTTTGTTCAAGATTTGTTTATACTGTTTATACTAGTGATAACAATTTTGTAAATTGTGAAGTGAAACGAAGAAATATTAAATTTATTTATACTCGTAGATATACAAAACTCAACCTTTTCTTTTTGGTCACACTATAAGTTGAGAACGGCTTTTACAATTTCATTCATCTTTTTAAAATGTTTCCTAATAATTCACAAGTTCGTCAAAATTAAAAAAAATGTGCTGAAACGTAATGAAAGGCCAGTAAAATAGAAGGTTTTTGGTCAACTTTGCAATAAATTTCTAATCCAATTTTTTCTATGAGGTAAAGATCACTTACTGAGCATAAAATTACAAAATGCTCACAGATCCAGGTAGAGCTTCAAACGCCAATTGAAAAAACTATTTTAGACGATATTTTGGAAACTATATATTTTGACAATAATTGTAGAAAATAAAATTTTGCATCTTTTGTTGCTAGTAAACTTTTTTGTAAAACTTACCGTTTACGATTTATAACCCATTTAATGATACGATTGCGATGATGCCGATAATAGTGGATGTAAATGATGTGGTTCTACGATGGAACTTGTTTCTCTAATAGAAACAAGCACAGTGTACCTCGTAACCCCAAGGTTCGAACCTTCTACAAAAACCCACTCTGGCAATGCGTTTCACAGCTTAGTTGTTCTTATTACAAAGTGGTGGAGACCAAACTCTTCGTTCAACTCTTTAGTCATGATGATGAACGGTGCTGTTTATTGGAGCAACGAGCAATATGATAGAAAACTTTAATTTAAAAACCCCGACTACAAAAAAAAATCTACACGTAAAAAAATATTACCTACTATCTAGGGACACTTTGGCGAGTCAGACTAGTCTTAGAATATCTTTGTTGCCAAAATCCATCCACCGTTTGGAAGATATGTGGAAATAAAAGATTTACAAACATAAAGATACGCGCGAAAAACATAACCCTTCTTCCATTCCGGTAAAAAGGGACATGTTTATGCTACTGGGAACAGAATTTACATCTTATTATTTTTAAATTGTTATCATCAAATTTGACATAATAAATCGTAATTGGTAAGTTCGAAAATAAAGTTTACTGGCAACACTAGATGGGAAATTTTATTTTCTACAATAATAATAGGCTTTATAACTTTTTCAGAATATCAGCCAAAAACGTTTTTTCGAGCTGGCGCTTGAAGCTCAACCTGGATTTGTTATTATTTTGTGATTTTATGCTCAGGAAATGATTCTAAACCTTACCTATATAAAAAATACGAATCGGAAATTTAGTGCAGAGTTAAATTCTACGAGTAATTTTACTGCCTTAAAGGCTTCTTATCAAATTTGGTCGCATGTCTAAATTTCTATGAACAATATTAACATTTTCATACAAAAAAAAAAACAATAAATTTTGGTGGTGTCACAAACTTGGAAAAGTATAAAAAAATAAAAATTCTAACCATACGTGTATATATGGAAAGGTGTTCAAAATTGTATTGAAGTTCCTAACATTTCTTTCTAAACTGAATAGTTTGCGCGAAAGTCTCTTCCAAAGTGGTAAAATCTGTATGTGAGGACTTTTCTTCTAAGTACTAAGTACCTTACTACCAAAGAATTTACCTAAATGGCATATAATGTGTTAGGTATCATAAATGATACCTAACTTGGGATTTACGCAGGGATTTTCTCCTCTCATTATTTCCTTATCCCGATCTCTGATTTAACGGACGAATATTTTACCGATACTTATCTATTTTCCATTGCATCCGCATTGATTTTTTACTGATGTGGTATCGACGTCAGTTTTTGAGACCCTTCTGGTCTACAACATAAAATAAACAGCGTACTAATTAGTATCAGCGTCTATTTGCAATTCCAATGAAAACGGTATCAAAAATCAAGATCATAGCGTGCTTCACTAGTAATACCTACTGATATTGTTATACTGTGGCACTATGATCGTAATATTTAAAATTTATCGGTTGTCAAAATTGCAAAATCAAGCACAGGCCTGTCGTCCGTGAGCGCCGAAACGCGACTGATCAGGCTTGCCGAACGGCGCGCTATATATATGGTAGATATTAAAACATAGTGAATAACTGATACTTTTATCAAGTCAAACTCTGCGAATGCATCTATAACTTTTAGTGGCTTTCGTTGAGTACAAAATTTAGTAAAAAATTCATTAGTTTAGTCATAAACTTGAAATAACTTTTGAAAAGGGGTAACTTTGGGATTTTTCTATCAAGTAAAATTCATTAAATCGTGTTACTGACTGCGAATTACACTAGATTAAATCCTTAACTATTACATATATTTTTTTCAGAGCTTAATACACTATTTTAAAGGTCTTAAAGTTGTTTTAAAAAATCAAAATTACGGCCCACACGCCCTTAATGTCAAATTAAGGACATAATGCTGCTATCCAATTCAGTCTCTGTGTGTAACATGAAGCTGACAACAATGAGCTATGTATGGACAGTCAAGCCGAGCCGCGAGCGCGGCCAGCATGCTGTTGGAGCTACCGCGCGCGCGCCGCACGAGCGAGCCGCATCTCTTGCGCAATGTCGCGTAAAAGCAGTCAACACGAGCCTCCGCAAACATTGCAGATGCGCTGCAATAGCGCGGGAGCCCCACCAGCATCCTGAACGCGTTGTTGTATTGGACGCGGAGCGCGTCGTAGGATTTTTTGGTGTAATTAGCCCACAGGCTGCACGTGTAGAATGTAGTACAAAAAGCTCTGAACAAAGTTAATTTAACATCAATTGAGCATCGTGCAAATCTGCGGATCACCATGTTATCCCTCACTGCCAACGCCCTCCGCTCCCTCTCTATGTCTGCATCATCCCTCAGGTTAGGTGTAACTAGATGGCCCAAATATTTAAACTCCTCTACCATTCCATCTGAATCTAACCACTGCGCGAGAACTATTGTCAAGTTGATAATTTCGTACCCACTGCTTATTTATTTGTACCCGAAAAACATGGCGGAAGTTGATTGATTGATCAGCAATCAATCAACAAACAAAAAAGCGGACAAAAGTTTTCAATTAAGTATTAAAAAGGCTATTGAGTAGGCGGTAGATTTTCGAGTTATAAAACTCTAAGCTATTTTGCGATTTGTGATGAGGTTCTTTTTTTTTGTAACTTTTATAGGCTCACACTTGACCGCCATCTCGCCTAATGTTAAGCGACGATGCGTTGTACGATGGAGCGTGTTTACCTAGAAGAAACTGATTCACTTTCGATTTGAAGACACCAAGATTATAACTATCGGGAAAAACCAATCAGGCAACTCATTCCACAGCCTAGACGTTCTTATCACAAACGTAGACTCAAACCTCTTCGTCCGTGTCTTTGGAATATCCACCATGAAACGCTGCCGCTTCTTTGAGTTACGAGAAGTACGATAGAAAAAAGGGCAAGGTGGTATAAGATCATGCAGATTAGTTGCACACTCTCCGAAGTGTATCTGATAAAAAACCGATAAGCTAGCAATTTTGCGGCGATGTTCAAGACTTTGAAGTCTTTTTCGCACTAGAACGTTTTTGAGTATGAGCTTTCTATACGCACGTGCACTGACACGTAGCACGAACCAGCGATCTGCCCAGACGCAATAACAAATGAACAAGTGAAGTTAAATAGAAACAGTTGGACGTAATCAGATAGGTAGTTAGATACGGACAAGCAGTTAAGTTATCGTGTGAAAGAAGTCGAACAAATCGGACCTCGCAACAGAGTCGGAACAATAGGAACAGACTTAATTCTCTGGAACCAATTGATTAGATAATGATAAGACAGAAACTATACGTTAATTTGAATAATAACAGACTAATAGTGATGTATGTATATATTTATTTGAGCCGAAGTAATATTCTTTATCTAATATATAAAATTCTCGTGTCACAGTTTTCGTTGCCATACTCCTCCGAAACGGCTTGACCGATTTTGATGATTTTTTTTGTGCTTATCCGGTATCTATGAGAATCGGCCAACATCTGTTTTTCATCCACCTATAGTATATAGTATAGTAGTAGTAGTCCACCCCTAAATTTTATTTTTTAGACAAAAAAATTAATTTCTATTTTTTTATGATACATACAAAAATACATACAATCCTCAATTTTCACCCTTCTACGATCAACCCTTATTTTTATATGGCTTTATTAGGAAATTATTTATATGGCAAAACAACGTTTGCCGGGTCAGCTAGTACATTATAATAATATAAATTACGCATCACGTTGTTTGTCCGCGATGGACCTACACTACTTAACCGATTTTCATCAAATTGGGACACCGTACGCAATTTGATCCAACTTGAAAGATAGGATAGTTTTAATTTCGGTTAATGGTCTTAACTCTCAAGTACCTGGAGGCGGAACAGGCCGCTAGTATACGTATAAATTATCAGAATTAGTAGAAGGCTCAACTTCAAACTCCAGGAACAAGCCTTACTCAATCCTGGGTACAGCACCTGATTGGACTATTTTAATGGACACGTATGAAAAGCACTACAAAATCTCAGAGGATGTGGGTGTTTCGTCATCCAAATCGGACATTTTCCTTTTTTTCTAGAGCTACGAAACGCATGGTCCTTGTAGAACTTACCGTACCGTGGGAAACTAATATACCTAAAGACCACGCGATGAAACAAAATAAGTATTACGACCTCCTAAACGAATTAACAAAAAACGGCTTTGTAGTTAGTTTATACGCTGTAGAAGTGGGAGCGAGAGGTATACCAGCAAAATCTCTCTATAACCTGCTGAAAGACCTTGGCTTATCCAGAAGTGCAGTAAGTTCTATACTAGAACGAGTATCTAAAGCTGCACTAGTAGGCTCATATCAGATTTGGCTGGGCAGGGAGAGAAAAACGAGTAGTGAAGGTGAGTGTTGATGTACGTCAGAAAGGGGCCCGTTAAACCTACGCCCGAGTCACAAGTCTCGGGATCTACTCGAGTTTTCGCTCTCTGCCATACGATGGACCCGGCACCCGCCCGGTGAATCCATGGAATGCTAAGAAGATCGTCACATTGCTTTCTTTAAATTATACTTTTCAAAAATAGGACTAAGATATGAACCATCACATTTCTCCGGGCGACAGGCGCAGGGTAGATATCGAACTCTCCATAGGCTCATTTGAATTCGTGTAGGCCTATAGCTTACCATCAGGTGCACGTTATAATCAATCTGTCATTACAAAGCTACTAGCCTTGCCCGGCGGTTTTACCCGAGTAGTTTTTTTTTTTAAATAAAGAGTGACGAGACGATCAGGACATGTGCCTGATGGTAAGCAACATGCCTGACACATAACACCACAGTGACACACAGCTATTGGAACATGAAGAGTCCAAATCATTACCTAGCACTGCACTGCGCTCGTCACCCAGAGATCTAAGATGTTATATCTCTAAGCCCTGTAATTCTGGAAACATTGCTCTTCAAACCGGAACACAGTAATGTTTGCACATTACTGCTTGGCGGTAGAATAACTGGCAAAGGTGTGGTACTTCTCCAGGCGGACTCTGCCAAGAGTCCTACCACTACATTTTTTAGTGGGAAGGACATTTTACATGTAGTTCCCGTTATTTTTCCAGGATTATAATATAGCTTATGTGTTCATCCATTGTTCTGTCTGTGTTCCAACCATATCTGTTCAGACGTTACGACGTGATTGAGCAACAAACATCCAAACACTGACATTGACTGTGTCTGGGTGTTTCTATTTATGATAAGTATGTATTTAAAACTACGAGGGTCAAACTGAAAGTTCTTAGAACTGGCCACTTATAAACAATATAATAAAAAAATAATTCTATAATTTGAAAATAGAACTCTTTGCCAATATTACTGAATATATACTTCATTCATTTGTCATTTGTTTTACGATTTGGCGGCAAATTGAAAATTGTCTGTGTCACGTCAACATGAATTTAACATATACATAAAGATTTTTTATGACTTTCGATGTCATTTAAGTCAACAAGAAAGTTATGATAGACTACGATTGGCCTTTCACGATGAAGCCCCATCTCGTGCGACTGTTTACAACTGGTTTAATGAGTTTAAACGTGGTCGCACTAATCTCACTGATGATTTACGTGAGGGACGGCCTTCTACGGCGACGACTGAAGATAACATCTGTGTTGTGCGGCGTATGATAGAGACTGACAAAAGAGTGACCTATCAGCAGATTCGGACAAGCTTAGGCATCGGTATGAGTCAAGTGCACAAAATCCTACACGAAAATTTAGCGGTCAGGAAGCTTTGCGCTCGGTGGATACCTCATAATTTGACTGAGGCTCAAAAACTCCATCGTGTGGATTGGTGCCGTAAATGATTGAAAGATTTAACGGGGTGACTCAAATGCTGTGTTCGACATACTAACAGGTGACGAAAGCTGGATTTACTGTTATGATCCTGAAACCAAAAGACAATCTGCTCAGTGGGTGTTTCCTTTCGAGGAGTTGCCAACTAAAGTGAAGAGAGATCGAAGTGCGGGGAAAAAATGGTGGCCTCGTTCTTTGGAAGGATAGGTCATTTCGCAACAATTGTGTTAGAGGATCAAAAACAGTTTCTACAGAATGGTACACTACCAATTGTTTGCCACTTGTCTTGGAAAAGTTCGAGAGAAACGACCTCGCAGTAGGATCCTCCTTCACCACGACAACGCCTCATCGCACACCGCCAAGCGAACGATCGACTATTTGGCGACATCAAACGTTGAATTACTGGGTCACCCGCCGTATAGCCCCGACCTCGCGCCTTGTGATTTTTATTTATTTTCAAAAATTAAAGAAAAACTTAAAGGAAAGCGGTTTATGAATGCTGAAGAAGCGGTGGCTGCGTATCGCGATGCCATTGAAGAGACCCCTAAGGACGAGTGGGCAAAGTGCTTTTCCCAGTGGTTCCATCGCATGCAGCGGTGTATTGACGTGAATGGACAATATTTTGAAAAGATATAATAAAACTAATAACTGGCTAATGTAATCAGTTTTTGATTTTTTAAGAACTTTCAGTTTGACCCTCGTATATATGTATTATGTCAGCTATCTGGCCGCCATAGTACAAGCTTTGCTTAGTTTGGAGTCAGATGGTGTTGTATGTGAATTGTCCATCAATATATATATATTTTTTTTTTAATAATATTAGTAGGAAACCAGAAACTATGTTACTCACAAAAAACTATCCACTTCCTAATATGACTGGAGAATTGGAACCGCTACTCAGGTTCGTAAGACCGTACCAGGTCGAAAGTGAAGTTTGGTCAGCATCGACACGCGATGGTACGGGACTATCGGAGCGGCGAAGGATTCCGTTACGAAATACCATGATGTATGCTATTTTTACCGGATTAAAGCGGACCAAACCGTCCCAAAACGGTCTTCTTTTTTATTAGTATAAAGATAAACATAATTTATTAACATAACACAAGGAAAAGCAAACAAAATCTACATAAATGTAAAGATGAGACACTAACAATCGGTAGCTCAGTGTACACAAGAAAGGACTGTTAACGAATCCTAAACTAAGCACAAGGCTTGTGTCTTAGGGCCGAGCGGGCGAGTATGAAGTGACAAGACTAGCATAACAGGACATGTGCTTGATGGTAAGCAACATGGCTGCCACAAAACCTTCCTAAGGAAGTCAGAGACTTAAATGTTGAAAAGTTTAAATATACACTTAAAAAGTGGTTAAAAATTAAATGTTACTATGACATAGCTGACTTTCTTAGCGATAATATTCATAATTTTACAGAAAATCACAATGACAATATTTTATGTAGTTAAGTAAGTATTTGACATTTTTATGTATTATGACAATTTTAATTGCTACAATTTATTAATTGATTATTGGTAACATTCTACATCTTAATTTGACATTGCTTTTATTATTTACTTTTTTATGCTTAATATGTAAATACTTACTGAAAAAAACCTGTATAATAAAATTTGTACGCCGAAATAGGCAAGAACATGTGATACAAAACTCGAATTACATCTGTACACGGCAGTAGTATGTGCTACGACCATGTTTCTAACAAATAAACGATTTGATTTGATTTGATTAACAACACAGAGACACGCAGCTATTGGAACAAGAAGAGTCCAAATCATAACCTAGCACCACACTGCGCTCGTCACTTAGAGATATAAGATGTTGTTCTTTATGACCTGTAATTTCACTAGAAACATTGCCCCTCATACTGGAACACAGTAATGTTTGCAAATTACTGCTTGGCGGCAGAATAACTGGCAAAGGTGTGGTACTTCCCCAGACGGACTCTGTGAAGAGTCCTACCACTACGAATGCCATTGTAATGAGTAATAGTAGTACGAGTACATAAATCCGTAGACTAACAGGACTAACAGGACACACAGGACTAACAGGACTAACAGGACTAACAGGACTAACAGACTAACAGGACTATCGTAGTAATATTAGTGCCGCTAAATACTAACTTATCACTTCTATTATATGTAATACTGAAATGGATAAGTTTTCACTTTTATCGGCACTCGGCAGCCCCTCTATGACTGCCCGTTTTTTTTTTGATAACCACGATATGAACAAAAAAAGTCAAGGATTTTACCAACATAACAAACTTAACTGTGTTCTAAATTCTCCCGCCTAGAAAGCAAAAACGTCCTACCAAAAACTTTACATCGATATCTTGTCAATGGTGTAAGTAGCGCAGCGCCATCTATCAAAACACTATTTATATTATAACTTTATAGTAAAAAGCAAGTTTTGAATGTAAGTATTTTCTTCCCTCAAAGAGATTTTTTATACCGCCATCTACAGCTACGTTCATGACTTCTCCTATAACGCTATTTATGGTGCTGTACAGGGCTTGTACAGAGCTTAAAGTATTCGCAGTCATAGGGACTGCGCTGATAGAAGTCAAAACTTAGAATTTTAGTACAAAAGAGCACTAATTTTGGACAATACGTCACTTTTATAGGTTACAGATATACTGCTATTACGCATGTCGGAAACGCGAACTCACAATGTTTCCAAAAAGTATTTAACGCGCTCGCTCCGCTGCTCCGCAGCCGCTCCTACGCTACGGTGCTACATTAACAAGTCAGTGACGCGAACCCATAATAGTCTACCTTACCAAAAAAGTAAATACTCAACTTTAAAGGAAGTTCTCACTTCAAAACTCCAAAGAGACTCAACTTTGAGAATAACTGGCAGCGTAATGATGGTCAAAGATACGCTTTACAAGTATGAGAACCACGCGAACCATATTGTTTTCCCTAAGGTTATACGGTTTTTACAGATCGTAAAACCAGACATAATGAAATACAATAGGCTTCCTTTCTCATAGTTTATGGGATCCAGAATGTTGTTTTACTATCGGATAATATCTTTTACTGGCGCGATACAGTAGCGAAATTAACTATGTGATAACAGTGAGATACGCTGTTTTTTAACCCCCCCGACCAAAAAAAGGGGTGTTATAAGTTTGACGTCGATGTCTGTCTGTCTGTGTGTGTGTCTGTCTGTGGCACCGTAGAGCTCAAACGGATGTGCCGATTTCGATGCGTTTTTTTTTTATTTGACGGTTAATATCCGTGCGGATGTTCTTAGCTATGTTTGGTTAATGTCAATTCAAGATGACCGCCTCCACAAAATGACGGACAAAATATTTCTTCACAATCTACCTCAATATGGGTATCAAATGAAAGGGCTTGACTAGTAGTAGTGTGTACAATAAAGAGTATATATCTATCTATATCTATCTATCTTCTCTCAACTCTCCACTTCATGGCACATATAATATACCTTCAAAAGATTATCTTTCTAGAACATTTACAATTTACAGATAAATTACTGTGCTAGGGATAAAGCTCCTTATTATATCTCCGGGTGACAAGCGCAGTGCGGTGCTAGTGCGATTTGGACTCTTAATGTTTCCAATACCTGCGTGTGACTGTGCTGTTATGGGCAGGTTGCTTACCATCAGGCACATGACCTCTTCGTATTGTGTTCTATATTTAAAAAAACATGCTGGTTTCTTACGATGTTTCCTTTCAACGTTAAATCCATTGATACTGACAAACTTGGCCATGGAAATACTCTTATAGGTTCCCAAGTCTTAGACCCATCTTCCACACTAACATCTAAACGTATTGTTTGAAGAGCGAGAAGCACGCATAGAGGTTTCCAACACGGCCGGGATTAGCGAACAATCGACAAGAGCCTAAAAGGGATTGGAAAATTCTAGACTGTTCCCCAGGGACGCACCACGTGCAAGTTCCAGAACCTCTCATCCCGAATTAGTAAGGCCCTGTACCTTCTACGCCACCTCAAAGATCGGTAGCCAGTAGGCAGTAGGCAGAGTCCCCCTGGGGGAAGTACCACACCTTTGCCGGTTATTCTACCGCTAAGCAGTAATGTGCGAATATTACTGTTTTTACATTCTGTTTTACAGGGCTTAGAGATATGATATCTTAGATCTCTGGGTGACGAGCCCAATGCAGTGCTAGGTAATGATTTGGACACTTCATGTTCCAATAGCTGCATGCCACTGTGCTGTTATGTGGCAGGCATGTTGCTTACCATCAGGCACATGTCCGAGCAGGACATGTGCCTGTCTCGTCACTCTATATAAATATCTCTAAAAAAAAGATGCCACTTGAGGCCAACGGCATCTAAAACTTGCCGATTCCCTTTAAAACAAAAACTTTTTAACTATTGTTTCAATAACGTTTATCCAGCTAGCTTTCCATTACATTAAAGAAATACAACCTACACAAGTACATATAACAACCAACTGGCAATCCAAGCGAATATCATGACTTAGAATACATTATACGAGGTCGGAAGAACTGCGCAAACACTCCGGTCATTAATTTTTACTGGAGCTGGAAAAAGGACCTTTTGTAAGAAAAATACGCGCCTGAAGTAGTCGCGTCTTGGAAAGTCAAACACCTGAACTTTTGTAATATACCTGCGTACATAAAGCAAGGGGTTACACAAATGTGATAAGCGTGTCCCACGTGATTACTAAAAAAAAGCAATATTTGGCCTCGTGGCTTAGCTGGTAGTAAGTATGCCTGCGAAGCCGAGGATCGTGGGTTAAATTTCCACCGATTGCAAGTATTTGCGTGATGTATATAATAATTTGTTATGTATTGGGTATTTCTATCTTCTTTATATTTAAAAATATTATGTTGGTTTGTGTACGCTTCAAAAACTCAAAAAGTTCTGCACCGATCGAGCTGAAATTTTAGAATGATATATAATCCGCGTTAAGGATTGTTTTTATCTAATTTTTGCATCAGTCACATATGTGCCACAGCGAAGCGTGGCAGGGTACAGCTAGTCTATAATAAGTATTGTATTTAATATGTATTATATCAGCTAGATTTGGCTTCCATAGTACAGGCTTTGCTTAGTTTGGAATCAGATGTTGTTTTGTGTAAAGTGTCCACCAAATTTTTTTTGTTTTGTTTTTGTAATAATATGTTCGTTTGAAGTAAATTCGAAAAATAAATAAACAGCATTTTATTATTCTATCACATCGGAATAAACTTTATAAAGATTATATTAAATGAAGATTGCTGATATTTTGCGATTAGTTTTATAAACTTTACAGGGAAATCAGGGTTTGTTTTCACATAAGTCGTGATCCGTCCGTCGAAGCGTTCTCCCTATAAAAATAGGCAATGGCGCCGATTATACTTTCCCCTTTCGGCTCAGAATGTTTCTTGTCAACCCTGTATTATTGAAAGAAAGCGCTTAGAATTCACGAATGGTGAGACGTAAATCTCACAAGTTGAATTTCCCGAGAAACTTGGCGCAGACATGATAAATATCCTGAGGGAACCTACACGAACCTTAGTGAACTTTGACCTTCAACAGCAACACGTTCTTTTGCTTGGCACTAACAAAAGGCTCTAGGACCAAACCTAACCTCCTCTCAAATTCGGTCACATATGTTTAACAATAGTATACATTATAGTTTAATTTCAACGTATAATACTTATAACAAAAATCGACTTCAGTTTTTTTTTTAACTGTAGAGTGACGAGAGGAGCAGAACATGTGCCTGATGGTAAGCAACATGCTTGCCACATAACAGCAGTGACACGCAGCTTTTGGAACATGAATAGTCCAAATCATTACCTACCTAGCACTACACTGCGCTCATCACCCAGATATCTAAGATGTTATATCTCTAAGCCCAGTAATTTCTCTGGAAACATTGCCCTTCAAACCGGAACACAGTAATGTTTTCACATTACTACTTGGCGGTAGAATAACTGGCAAAGGTGTGGTACTTCCCCAGGCGGACTCTGTCTTTCATATTTTTGTGAAATCTACAAATACGCCGTTTAGGTAAAGATTAAATAAATCAATATTGGTGGACAATTCACACACAACACCATCTGACCCCAAACTAAGCAAAGCTTGTACTATGGCGGCCAGATAGCTGATAAAATACATAGTTTGTACACAAAGTTTAGTCTTTTTTTGTCGATGTTTCAAAAACGGCACCGATTTCGCTAATATGTTTAGGGAACCACTTCTGAAATATTATCTATAAAACAAAAAAATCAAAATCGATTAATCGACTCACAATTTGCAGAGTTATCGTGTAAAACCGAATTAAGAACCTTTTTTGACGTCGGTTAAAAATAAAGATACCTTTGTTAAAACTTTTAGGTTACCTATGAGAATTCATAATTAATTTTGAGTTAGAATTTGTAATTATGTCAATGGAAAGTCATTAACGAAGCGAGGCGGAACACACAGCATGCGAGGCACCGCCAATCATGGTCTTTATATGGGCAGCCGGCAACGGCACTTCCTTCCAAGACAACGGAACACCTAAACGACACGAACCCTAATCAAGCCCTTACGTACTATGCCCATACAGTCACATCTAAAGCAGCGATTAAATAGCGGAAGTCGCCTTTGCTGCACAGCCTTAGAGGTCGTTGGACTTGGTGACTTATGCTAATTTTATAACTAGGTACCATGGATTTGAATGTCGAGCAACATGGTGACGTTGACTTTTTTTTTAGAGCTAAAGGTACAAGTTCGCGCTGAGACCGTGACACGTGTCTCGGTCTCCTGGCGCGGTCTCGGCGTAAACTGGTGCCCATACAATTCCATAATGTCAAGTGGCGCGGTCTCCTGTCACGGTCTCGTGTCGCGGTCTCTACGCGAACCGCTACCTTTGTGTTACTTGAAGATTAGTCTATATTGGGTAAAGCCGTAGTGACTAGAACATCTGATTTCCCAATTGTGACGTCGGTTCACTTCTTGAGTATTTTTCGAAATGCAGAAGTACCAGTCTGTCATTACTACTGGCTTTAACAGTGAAATAAATCGGTATGTGGCCAGAAATCTTTGGAGGACATATCATCAGGTCGAACTACCCAGCTCGACAAATATAGAGTGATTCGGTTTCTCCTTTTCCTCTTTCCTTCGGTGAAGGTAAACGTCGTGAGCAAACCGACATGTCCGTAGAATCTGTCCAGGTCACGCGACAACTCGCACTTAGCTAGCTTGGTGGATTATGGTCTAACCTTGCTGGTGGGTTATGACCTGCTTTAGCTTATGCGGTTTCTCCTGGGTAAATGCCTACTATCGTAGATAGGCGAAATTGCGGTCAAGCGCAAAGCAAGTCAAGATGGCCTACAGTAGACCTTCGTGGTCTACCCAAGAGCGGTCGGTCGGAGCGGAAGGCATGAGTGACTACGTCCGTCTGAGACATGGACCCTAGATCCTGTAATCTGCTAGACCGTGGATCAACCTCATTTCCCCTATAGCAGTGCCCTTAGGCCCAGCTCCGGTAAAGAAATTCGCTTCGACACCAGTACCCTACGTTCCCCTATTTGAGGAGTCCATGATAATGAGCGAAGCTCTTATAGCTGAATAGTATGACTATTGACTGGTTCTGACATGCACATGAACATAATTAACACGCCAAGCTTGTTTCAAACGTTTTTTCTCAAACCGAAATCCGAATCTCAAAGAAAACAGCACGCACCAATTTTCCAGCACGAGAACATATCATTTGTATTTCAGTGTTTTTTCTTCAAATTACACTTATTTTCGTAATATCGAGTAATGAGGCTTTGTCTACTATTGCGTGTTCACGATGTACCAGTTCTTAGCTTTCAATGTTGGAGCTATAATCGGAGTTACCAACAATCTTCGAAGGTTTATTTTATTAGTTACCTTACTTAACCAACTTCGAGTTGAGTAGGGGATTTAATCTATTGAATATTGGAACTATTTTGTTTTAGATCATCTCAGAAAATGTATATTTAATACAAGCAGCGCCGTGCGGTTTCGCCTGCGTAGTTCTCGTTCCTGTTATTTTCCTGGGACAAAAAGTACCTTAAGTGTTCCAGACTATAATCTATCTGTGTTCCGATTTTCAGCCCGATCCGTTCTAATGCTCCGACGTGATTGAGCAACAAACATCAAAATGTCCACATGTATAACATTAGCAGGATAATTATAGGGTCTTGACCGGTTTCATGGATCTCTTTAACGAGAAGTTTTTAGAACAGTAAAACCTTTTTTCTTTGAAGTACCTAGTAGCGGACTTATAGAGTGTTTACAAAAAATCCTTTTGTAGTCTCTTAAAGTTATATAGGCTATTCAGGCTAATTATAAAAACAAATTAAATAGAATGTAGGTCCCTCATTATAAAGCCAAAAATGTAAAGTTTTTTCCCCATTTTTTATAGTTATTTTACCGCAAGCAATGATGTGATTAGTTTTAGTCCCACACGCAAATACTTGCCCGGAGGGGGGAAACAAACCTACGACCTTTGGCTCCCTAGATAGAACCGCGAACTGATCCAGCTAGTTCAAATGGAATGTAGTTACGTCTAAAGTAATATATCAACTGGTTTAAGACCGTCAACCTTTAAAGGAAGCGAGATAGGTATAGACAACCCTGAAGATAGACAGAGATGCAACATGGAGGCTGCGTTTACCCCGGATGCTGCAAATTGGTGTAATCCGAGGACGTTGTACCAGGTTAATAACATGAAAAAAAAAACTATAATATTAGAGCGCCACTATCTCAAATCCCCAAAGCATCGCCCAGTCTTTATAATACTAAGATTTGACCCATTGCAAACAAAATCAGCATTGAAGGCGACACCTGTCGGAGACGAGGACTATGATACAGGTTTGATCAATCGATTTAGATGTCTTAGTGGCGACTTGGCGAGTTAGTGATTTGATATCAAGGATCCACACTAAATAGCTCTTGTTCTTATAGGGTTAGCAGAAATGTTGTATTTAGTTAGATTTTAAAAAGAGGTTTAGCTCCACTTTCTTTATAAGATCTGAACAGTGGAACGCGCTGCTGTATTGGGTGTGCCCTAATGTAATATGTGTGTATTAAGTAATAAAGACAATGTCTCATTTTTTTTAGAATCTAACTAACATTATAAATTTTAATGTAGTACTATTTTTTTTTAACTGGACGGATCAGCCAAGGAACTTGGATATAAATTTATTTTCATCCCGAAAAACACAACGTTCTTTGGGAAATAATAATTTTCTACTATCGTCGCCGACAAAATTGCGGGCATATACCAGTTTCGATAAAGTTATTTACTGGGACTTATAACACATAACTTTCAAAGACAGAGTGCACCGCCTTCAACAACACCGTCGTTTACCACCAGGGGTAGTGGTCAAACGCCTCAATGTGTGATAGATACAAAGCCTAGCTTCGTGGAAAAATAAAATGTGGCAAATAAATAAATCTAACAAAAATAAAACTTCAATTGGATAGTAAATCGGTTTCTTCTGGGTAACCACGCTCCATCGTAGCTCGTATTGTCACTTAACAACAGGCGAGATGGCGGTCAAGTTTAAACCTATAAAATATTAAAATAAAAGTAGAGACAGTAAAATATTGTAGTAGAGTGAAGTCAACTAACGAAGCTATTGGAATCGAAATGAATAAATCGGTCCGCAACGGCCGTAGCCTTGAACGCAGCAATTATCTGGGTCGACTGCACCTACTGCAATACTTAACGCTTAGTTTGGAGCACTTTTACATGACCTCAGTTGTTTCACTGTTGGTCAAAACTCTCCCTTAATTCCTGTCACTTATTTTGATCCCGAGCATTCGTCATCCAGTATAAATATTTTAAGCGCTACCACATCGCCATTCCATCGCGACGGAGGCTAAAACTGTCATCGACTAGTATATGGGATCCATTCTGTTGAAACCCTGGCCTATCGATGTCATCATCATCAGCCTATCTTAGTCCACAGCTCAACAATAGACTCTCCTATGGCATGTCACTCAGTCAAATTCTCAGCTTTACGTGTCTATCCACTGACTGTCTTTCGTATGTCAACTCCATCTAGTTTCAGGGTGTCCTTCCACTACGTCCCTATGAACATAAAATAATCCTAAAAATAATAACTTAGAACGTTACTCAACTGATAGTTCTACCTATAGTAACAGAGTAGCAGTCTAAAATCAGTCAAAGAGCAAATCCCGAGTACCAAGGTGAGGCTGCTCGCGAAGGCTTAAGCCCATAGCGATGCTGCCAAGCGGGGATTGTAGCCGACGGCTAGTACGATGCGATTTGATGGGTATTGCAGCCGCGGGGATAGAATTGCGGTCGTGGGGACGGACCTCTCACTACCAATTTTTTTAGCCAAAAGACTCGACAGTTTTAGATCGTTTAAGACGGCGAAGTGAGAGAAGACTCGCTCATCCAAGGAAGCGAAGGCAGAGGTTCTGATTCGCACCCGTCTGCACTTAGAGGGCCTGGGGCGTTAGACGTTGAGGGCCGGTCGGCCCCCTACCTTAATTTATGGTTTATTATTGTCAAATTGGAATCAATTCATTTTTTTTACAAACTCTGAATTGATTTTTAATCAAAAGCCTAAAAAATCATGTTTCTAGCTTCAAAACTGATCAAACTTTCATCCTCTATATCTCTCTCCAAACCCGTTAAAAATCCATATTTACATTAAAAAGTAGCCTATGTCCTTTTAGTTCAAATCAAATCAAATCAAATCAAATTCATTTATTCAGTTAACATATTACATGCACTTTGAAACGTCAAAACACAGGTTAAAATTCAATTTGTTGAAGTATATTTGAGCACAACGCTTTTGTTAAGTCAATTTAACAATAGTATTTTATAAATAAATAATTTCCAGTATATTCAATCAGTATAAATTAACAATAATGTATAATAAAATAATTTCCAGTATAATCCAATCAATCATAATTAAGTCATTCAACAATAATATATTCATATTACAATTTAATAATTTCCAGTACCACTTGTAATTTAAATCAGTACAGTAGCTTAGACGTGAAATCGTAACAGAGCTACTTTCGCATTTATAAAATGTGTAGAGATTTCAAACAACACTTCAGAGACACGAGTTTAAAGTATAGTTAAAACAAGTTGTTTCAAGTTGCACGGGAATACTGTAACTCGGAGTGGGCACTTCAGTTCACTTAGCTTTTACGGGGAACGAACAGTTTCTGATACGGGCCGTTACAAGTGGTATTAAAAGCGTCGTAGTCAATAGCACTCGTTTATAGAGGCGATTAATGTTTTCAGTCTATTGTAGCTTCGTAAACGAAACAGTGTAAGAGATAGTAACAAAGAGAGGGTCAAAAGATTCCCAACGAGAAATTAAAGGGAAAATGCGCGCGGCACTGTAACCGTTTTATACCAATAATAAAATCTATTTACACCAAAATCTTGTCTTTAAGTATCCCACGGGTACTATTTAATAACTTTAACATAATAATATTATCTATTCTATGCTTTAACGGAACTTTAAATGCGTTAATCTAGGTAATTGTACTTATAGACTACAGGCCTGTGAACATAATGTATGGATGATATGATACACCAAGAGATTAATAAGATTCACAGCACTGTGCCGGCATTTGTAACCTGTCCAACTGAGTGCAACTTGAAGACGGGGGTTGCATCCCTCGATAAGTTCTTGTCGCATGATTTTTGTACGGCGTTGCGGAATAATGGATTAGAAGAGGTATTGAAAACTGTAAGTAAAACTGTGGGTACTGAGGTAGTATTATATTATATATTTATTATATATTATACCTTCTATCATCCTACATAGGTCTCCTGAATGACCCATACATTTTGTTCACGGGCTTGTGGTCTATTACAACGTATTTAATTTCATTCAAATCCGTTTAGGCATTCCATAGTAATATACCGTTTATAAATACATATACTTGAGGGATAAGATAGTTTTATTTCGATATGGTCTTAATATGAATATGACAATATCCGGGCGAAGCCGGGAAGGGCCGCTAGTATATTATTTTCAGTAAGTACCTGGTTTTCATATCAGAAGCTTTGATTACTTTGTTGTTGGATGGAGTTGTGCGAAAAAATATAGACCAGTAAGTACATTTCATTTTATTATTTGGAATATAATGTTTTTTTTAAAACAAAGTGCTAATTTATTAATCATCTTGACACAACATCATCATGTAAATACTGTAACCAACTAGTTTTACTGAGAGTGGCAACTTGAAAGCTGTATATATTTAGTTTATTCTCAAGTATTTTATAGGTCTAGGCAATAATTCAAAAGCTTTTCTGTATGATATTTGGTGGTTTAGATAATTGTTGCAATTATTTTCCCTTCACCAACTGAATTGAATAGATTTTTTTATAATGCAGAGTGATGGGACTCACAAAAGGTGCGCCTGATGTCAACACACCTGGTCCAAACAGCACACAGCCATTTGAACACGAAGAGTAAATCACTGCTTATCTTGTATAGAACATGCACTGTGCTCATCACTAATAGACATAATATGATTTATATATCTTTGCCTTGTAACTTCTCTGGAATAATTGTCTTTCTACGGCATTCTGGTTTGAAGACCAATGTTCGGCGGCAGCACTACTGGCAAAGGAGTGGCACGTACCCAGCTCCAGCTAGAGTCTGTAAAAAGCCCTATCTGACAAAATATTGTATCTCTGTGATAGATCTATCGTGAAAAAAAGCGAGAAAAAGTCGTGTGAAATGGTTAACATTGCGAGGCGCAGCTAGTCTATCTATAAGGGCCAATTCACAACAAAGGAGCAGCATCGCGCATCGCAGCGACGAAGTAGTTTCATTGAAATGCGATTGAAAACTTTATTTTCATTGATATAATACATAGTATCGCTTGAGAAATCGCACGCTGCCGCTGCGTAGGAGTGAACGAGAAGTCGGGGGCGAGCGACCTTTCAAATATCTCAAGGGATACGATATGTTACACCAATGATCATAAGGTTTTAAATCGCATTACAATGAAACTCCACGTCTGGCGATATGTAGTTTGCAGCGACGCTTCGCGCCGCTGCTTCTTTAGTGTGATTTGACCTTTATAGTGACCACCGGATCTCGAGAGTTCAAGGACCGTTAGTGGACCCACACCTCGGCAAGACGGGCATCTAGTGCCCAGGATAAACTAATCATTGTATTTTACCTGACAGCGAGTGGTACTTAAAAGGGTCAGTAATGAATCACTAAAAGGCCTTTACTCATAAATGTCTAAGCCCTTTCTGACCTTAACATTCTTTGCTCCATTTTTATCACGTGGGAAATGGAAAAAGATCTTTTTTTTACTGAATTTAATTTTTTTGTCACTTTATCAAAAGACATTTTTTTAAGATACCTAACAAAAATTCTAAATCTATCGTTCAGAAAGAGGATGGCGGCCCTCCGATTTAGTTAAAATTCCTAACTACTTCAATAACAAACAAATAGACAAAATCTTTAAAAAAATAGACAAAACTTAAAAAATAAAAAATTAAAGCAATTTTTAGGAAATAAAAATTAAAGCAATTTTAAATTATATTTTACCTAAATCGACTCCTATTGACATTAATATGATTTTTTAGATGTTTTTTGCTCAATCATGTTGGAATGGCTGACGGAGATTGGGTTGCAATTTGGAACACAGAATATTTCCTGAAACAGCATACAAGCTAGTTTTACAGGCCCAAGAACATAGAGGCAATTGACCAAAGATACACTTTATCTAAGGAACGGACACTGTGCAGTTAAAACCGTACAATGATTTTGCCAAAGAAAATAATAGGACGGGGAACTACGCGAGTAAAACCGCGGGGCGCTGTTAGTAAATAATATAGGATAAAAACATATACTTGTACATAATCACATTTCACAAGACATACAGCGGCTGTTGAGGATTTAATTAGCTACTGACTACACATGACTAGCTACTCAATTATGGGCAAGATAAGATAGGTAGCTTAGTAATAATGATATGGTATCACATCATGTTTGATGAGGTATTGACATATGTTTTAAACAGTAATAAATGGAAATATGTTGAAATTTGATTGGATTATTACTTCCTCTTCAGAGGTACACTTTCCTTAAACGAAAAGTCTACTTGCTCATACTCTTCTTAAAATAATAGCATGGAGAGACGATCTTCTTAGCATTCCATGGATTCACCGTGCGGGTGCCGGGTCCATCGTGTGGCAGAGAGAGAGAAAAACTCGAGTAGTTCCCGAGACTTGTGACTCAGGCGTAGGTTTAAGGGGCCCCTTTCTGACGTACATCAACACTCACCTTCACCACTCGTTTTTCTCTCCCTGCCCAGCCAAATCTGATATGAGCCTACTAGTGCAGCTTTAGATACTCGTTCTAGTATAGAACTTACTGCACTTCTGGATAAGCCAAGGTCTTTCAGTAGGTTATAGAGAGATTTTGCTGGTATACCTCTCGCTCCCACTTCTACAGCATACAAACTAACTACATAGCCGTTTTTTGTTAATTCGTTTAGGAGGTCGTAATACTTATTTTGTTTCATCGCGTGGTCTTTAGGTATATTAGTTTCCCACGGTACGGTAAGTTCTACAAGGACTATGCGTTTCGTAGCTCTAGAAAAAAAAGGAAAATGTCCGGTCTGGATGACGAAACACCCACATCCTCTGGGATTTTGTAGTGCTTTTCATACGTGTCCATTAAAATAGTCCAATCAGGTGCTGTACCCAGGATTGAGTAAGGCTTGTTCCTGGAGTTTGAAGTTGAGCCTGCTTTTACAAAGTTGATTTGTCTTTTGTTTGTCGTCAATCCCTTTTGGGCTCTAGCCACTGAAAGGCTCATGGCTTCACGTATGATCACACATCATGTGAAGATACACGAAGCATCCCCCACAAATTACTTGATTGCTATAAACAAGCAAAATAGGCTAGGCACTAGTATTTAATACCTATCCTAATAATCCTACTTAATTTTGTAATTATAAATTCAATGATTTGTGTATTTGTTGCTCAATTATGTCAGCCTGATTTCTTCTTTGATCAGGCTACATTCCAAAAAGTACCAGCGTAGGCTATCAGCCCATTCAAACAACCTAGCGCTGCAACTGAATAGCCAAAACTATCCCAAGTGTCTTAAGAGGCATGACATCTTAAGGTTACAGGACAGAGAATAAATAGCCTCGATGGAATAAGAGGAGTGTCCTCACTGAAGGGAACACTCGCAAAGTTAACCACCCACATCTCATCCGCTTAAAGCCTTTGGACTGATTGCAGATTTATAAAAAGAAAAAAGAAATACACCAGAACAGCTGAAAACAGCAAGTCCTAGAGTCAAGAAGTTTTAAGAGTTTGCATGCCATTTTACATGCCGTTTGTAACTAAATAAATTTACTTTTCATTACTCTGAGGTATTTGTTCCTGATTAAAACAAATTTGACTCAACACTTTGATATGTGTTTTTGCTATTGCATCCCATTACTTAATAAATTGTACCTATTTAGTTATGACAAATCTCACATTTTTATGTTCAGTTAGTCTCAAGTTTACCCTCTACTCTACTCTATAAACTTAACCTCTACACATCAAACTTAAAACTAGTTTTCAGTATCTAGCAATTATAAACAGTTTAGTTTCTTTATTCATTTATTAGTTTGTAAGGAGAAATATCCTATGTTGTTTTCAAATTTGGATTTTGTTGAATTTTCAAAATATTTCACCAGCGGGAAATTATTTGATTCCTAAGTAGTGTAAGCTTGAAGGATAAATATAGAGGTAGCCTAATATTTTATAAGAATTCAAAGGAACAAAGTGACAAGTCAGTGTACAATTTTTAGAATGGGTAGGTTAGTGGAGTGGAGTAAGTAGTTAGAGTAGAATAATTACTTGGCATTTTGTCTTCTTAGAAAGATTTTGCTGATATTTTTTTTTTACAATAAATAAGTAATTATTACATCAGCTAGGTATCTGTTTCTCATGATAGAAATGACTGAGTGCTGGTTAAAAAGGGCAATGTTTAAAAACAAAGAAACAAAGAAGTGAAACAACAAAGATATATCATCTCTTTACTGGCCTCATGGCTTAGTGGGTAGTAACTCTGTATGCGAAGCCGAGGGTCATAGGTTCGATTCCCACTCAGTGCAAATATATGTGTGATAAATTCTAATATTTGTACTGTGTCTGGGTATTTCTATGTGTAATAAGTATGTATTTACAACTTTATAGGTATTATATCAGCTATCTGGCTGCCATAGTACAAGCTTTGCTTAGTTTGGGGTCAGATGGTGTTGTGTGTAAATTGTCCACTAATATTTATTTATTTTACTTTTATTTATCATAACAGCCATTTGGTACCCATATTTCAAGCTTTTCTTAGTTTTGGATCAAATGGGGTTTTGTGTGAGTTGTCCACCAATGTTTATTTATTTATACATCTAATATTTTTGGGTGATGAGCATAGTGCAGTGCTAAGATAGATGCATGCCACTTTGCTGTTATCGGCAGGAGCGTGATTTACTATCAGGCAGATAGCTGTCTTTCTAGCCCCAACACCATAAAAAAAATCGGGTTAGTTTGGGGTCCTGTCCTGGGTAGTGTCCTGTTAAAAATGCCCACTATTTTTTTATCAAGATTTTTTATCTAATATAAACGTTCGGAATTTAATCAACTCTAAAAATGAATTAATCGATTTCAATACCTAGGTACTTTCATAAGTACCTATAAACATTCAACTTATTATATTAAAAATTACTTTTCATAGGGTATTAATGTAATTCGCTGTGGAAAAGACGAAGGCGTGAAAACTTAGTAGGTAAGCGATAGTATGTAAGCGATAGTATTCTAAGGATTACTTATTTGGTGCTTACCAATAACTTAAACAAAGCGACGCTCGCGAACAGATTTATTTCTTCCAGAGCCAACTGAACGGAGATATTGTACACACACTAGTATTTTCCGGGAAATTATCAGTTCGACACTTTTAAATTATTTCACTTAGTTACGAATTTTACATAAACCACTAATCCAAAACAAAAATTAAAACCGCACTCCGTATTGTTGTGATGGAATTTCGTTTTTTGACGTTTTGTTTTTGTTTGATTTTGAATTTTTGTGTGTAATGTATGAAACTGACATTGACAGATGGCTGATGAGACAAGACATCTGTATCTAACTTCAATTCATTGCTATGTCGAGTAGTTTGGCTACGCTAGATGGCGCTAAAAATACGGTTATACTGTTAGCGTCATCTAGCGCAGTGGCGAAGAACATGTAGTGTTCAGTTGACTAGTAGTTTATGTTTACAAAATAAGTACGAGAATAGTTATTATGGTTTTCACCAGATAGCGGCAGCATCCATTTCTATTTCTTTATGCGTATAATGAACAAAGTAGAATAAGTCCATCAATAAAATTTTGTAATTGCAATACTGAACAATGAGCCCGCCTCCTACAATTAAATTTATAACATCAAGAAGAGGTGGTGTTCTATTTATTGCTTCACGATGGACGACGATTTCACCGTAGAAAAATATACAAAGACGGCAGTTCCTAACTATTTCAAAATATTTCTAAGTCCAGTAAAATATATTTCCTAGTTTGTAACCGGGTTACGAACAAGGAGAAAATTTTCTTCGTTTGTAACTGGTTACAAAACATGGTTACAAAGGCGGCCGAAAGGAAATATTCTACCATATTCTACTAAAAATAAGAAAGAAGGATAAGAATAATTGCGTACAAGATTTTTATTTGTGCCGAAACTGTACAAGCATGAAAAACAAAAATAATGCATTTGATAGTGTAGTTTTTTTTTTAATTTGAACTTCAAAACATTTTTTACAATGAAAACTTCTTTTTCGCACCACAGACAGATTTTACGTGAGCTTTGAATTGACCTCAAGCGCAAAGACATTGAACACAATTCGAAATCTATGCTCAAGCGTCATCGTCACGTTCGTAAAAGAAATAAATCTTTGTGTACATTCGGGACTCAATGGCCAATGGCCGTGGCTACGCCCTCCGGTTTCACCGGGTAGTTTTCAAAGTGAGGTTTCAAATTCTGAGTTATTCACTTCTATCGGCAGTCCCTATGACTGCCAATTTTTATACTTAATGTACACAATTAATTTGTAACTAAAAATCTCTGTCTTTTTAAAATTTATGATAAGCTTCTAAACCATTTAGCATTCGAATAACACTTATGGTCAAGTGTCAAGTTCAACATTTTTAGTTTATTACTTAAATTTTATAAACAATTTTTTTTTTCAATATAAACATTTTATACCAGAATAAATCTTTAATAGAGTTTTTTGAACTGAAAACTTATTTTGGGGCGCCACAAACAGTTTGTTTGTGGAGCCTCAGGGCTGCGAATGGAATTCTTAGCGACACGCTCGGGAAGGATAAGAAATCTTCGGGTAAACTCGGTTTCACGTTCCGGTTGCCGTAGTTTCCAAAGTAAGCAATCAAATTTTGAGTTTATAAGTTTTCACTTCCATTGGCAGCTCCTACGACTGCCATTTTTTTTACATTTTAAGAAATAAAAGATTTTAACGAACAAAAACCTAACCGACTTTTTAAAGAAGCTGGTATTTTGACGTGTGATTTTAGAACAGACTTCCAAAAAGGAGGAAGTTATCAATTCGGCCACCATATTTTGTTTTTAATGTATTTTTTACTATAAAATAAATTAATATCATTATTATAAGCGCTACTCACTCATCTATTTGAAGTAGTTGCCAGTCAGGTCAAATCACAGCTCTTGATTTATATCCATAGTTGGATATATTTTAATGGGTACTTTATAATATTTTATTCCAACTAGGTTTTGGTGGAAACTAACAAAATTAAAAGAAATATTTATAACTTTGAATTTTTCGAAATATATCGTGAGGTAAGTAGGTATTTTTTTTTTATTTAGTTAGTATTTTTTTTTTATAATTGTCCCGATTATGACCGGGCTCTCGGGTTTATCCCTAACATGTGGTGGGTCAGGGGTTTCTTATGCTACTTATTTTACAGTCTATCTTATGACTATATCTTGACATAAACTTATAATATTTTGTTTCTAGTTGTTAGATCTAAGTTTTGTTAACAGTTTACTTTAAAAATATTTTATTTACACTACATTGTACCTTAATGTCTTTTAGGTTGGTATGGATATATTATGCAAGATAGGTATGAGTACCTATAGGTCGCAAAATGTGTTTGACCTTCATGACCTAACTCTTAATTTCTCAAGAAATTATTTACATACTTTTGTATTATTAACAATACCTAATTAATACGAACATTCATTAGGTAATGGGTTCATCAAGTCAATGCCAATTAATTACATGAACAAAATTTTAAAAAATTGATTTATTCCCAACTACCTCAAATTTCTAATCTGTACAACATTCTACTAGTCAAACCCTTTCATTTGATACCCATATTGAGGTAGTAGTGAAAAATATTAATGCAATTCGCCTTTTTGTGGTGGCGACCATCTTGGATTTGAAATTTGTCATAGTGTACAGTATTCTACTAGTCAAGCCCTTTCATTTGATACCCATTTTGAGGTAGGTTGTGAAGAAATAATTTGTCCGCCATTTTGTGGAGGCGGCCATCTTGAATCGATATTAACCAAACATAACCACACACGGAAATCAACCTTCAAATAAAAAAAACGCATTTAAATTGGTCCATCTGTTTGAGCTCTACGGTGCCACAGACAGACAGACAGACAGACTCGACGTCAAACTTATAACATCCCTTCTTTGGCCGGGGGTGTTAAAAAAGGAATTGTTTTGTCACAAACAACGTAAGACTGTTCCTTATTTGTCTAACATTTAATTCTCGTGGCTCAGTGTTAGACGTTTATTACATTTGGAAATAGGGAATATGCATGCATTTTTTTGTATTTTTAATTCACTTTTTACATTATTATAACACAATAAAAATATAAATACTCTTGTAAATGTACAAATTGATTTTTAAAATAATATTTAAAATACCTATCGATATAATTTGTCCAGTTTAAACGCCGCCATCTTTCCCGCGCCTGCATGACGTCACAGGCCACGACCTGTGTTTGTTTACTACAAGTGTTGCAGTTACTTTGTACCGATTTTTGAGTTGTGCTAGCTAATCAAACGATGGAGAACACGACTTTTCTCTCTAACACTACTAGCTCAGTACGAATATCGACACCGTTAAAGCAGAAAACATGCCATGTGACGTCACATTTGGTTTCCACAGATAATGATGCGTTTCGCAAACTTGAATTTCCCGCGCCAATTTTGCACTTTTTGAATAATATTTTTTATAATTAGTAACTAACTAAATAATAAAATAATTGTTTTGGCATAATGGCGGGACATTAAGGATTCTACGAAAAAAAAAACAAGCCAATTTAAACTACATGCATATTCCCTATCGTAAGGTCGCCACTTAATTCTGCGAAGTGTAGGTAATAACATTTAGTAAGTACTAAAATAACTAGCTAACTTAACTTAATTAGCTTAACTTGCTTCGGAATTCAGCCGACTAACCTTTCTTCTAAATTTTGGTCCTGAATAATAACTAAAATTAGCCAAGTGTATTAAGCCTTTTAAGCGGGCTACATACCTAAGCAGATATATTTCTAAGCACGTTCTGTAGTTGAAGCGACCTCGATGAATACAAGTCAGCCGTACATACTAACAACAGCCAAAAAATTCAATACCACCAAAATGGTAACCAAGCAACGCAACCAGAACCCCTAGTCAATACACCGAACCGTTTACGCACAAGCGAATAATAATCTACAATAAATCATATGTAATGCTTGTATGTGTGTGTGTTAGGCTGCTACAATCATAAAGCACAGGTGAGTACGTATGTAGATGGTAGCTAAGTACGAAGCATTTTGCTTTTAAGTTTGTGAAATGTAGGGCGTCGTTGGGCGGCCGACGCTAGGTCGGGCGGTTCCGAAGCTGAGGCGAGCTATTCTGTTGTGTAATTAATGATGCTATCAGCGGTTCGTGATTGCATGTTGCAAGCTTCGATTAGATCGCTGAAAGGGTTTTAAGGAATTAGTGTTTTGTAGTCGCTTATTCTTTGTTCGCCTTTCGGATTTCATTTCAAATGCCACTTTGATTTTGAATTTGTAGCACCGGCACCGTGGAAACCGTTGTTTATAAATGCTTGAGTTCTAAGGTATTGTTGAAATCGGCAGCACTATATTGTCTGAGGTAACTTTTATTTAGTATTTGATGAGAATGATAAGTGGTTATGGTAAATAGGTATAAGGAATGATTTTTGTACTGATTTAGATGACCCTACGTTTGTGCGTAGGTAAAGTTATGTTACTTAGCTAAAGTTAGTGGGGTCTTTCCCCTTCTGCGCTGCGAAGGATTACCGTATTAACCAGGCCCGGCTCAGTAGGTATCCGTGGGCTGGTGAAGCTAAGAGGAATCCTGCAGGAGGCTGCTCGCCTAGTCTTTGCCTTCAAGCAGACGACAGTACATACAGTAGTATAGGATATGACGCATCGGCATAACTGAGGTGGGCTCACTCACTCTCGAAATGTTGCTTGTCTAGTTCGAACGTTTGCCCTACAGTAATTATTCTTTTTAACAATATCTAGAGCGGCGTTGCAACCGGTCCTGGAGTTATGCGCCAGTTAACCATTATTGTTGTTTTATCTAAATTCTTCTGGATACCTACGCGTAGAAAAGCATCAGCAAGGCGGTTCACCATCGATTGTAAGTCGTCATCAAATCGTAGTTGAGACACATACCATTACTGTTGATGCCACGTCCAGCCTGATCCAGCGTCTTAAACATATCTTCGAGAGTATTTGAAAACAATTACGTTCCCTTGTCTCACGCCTCGACGAAGATGGATATGTTTCGCCTGTTGGTTTTGGACTCAAACAGTCATCGGCGTCATACTACGTGTCAGCACCTTACTGTATAGCCAGTCGACGTGACGCCATTGCAAAGACTCCAGAACAGCCCAGGTTTCGATCGAGCGAAATGCTTTCTCGTAGTCCACAAACGCCATGCACAGGGCCGATTGTACTATTTGGTCTTCTGTACACTATGTGGATGTAGTCGACGGTGCTGTACTCTCTTTGAAACCCGACCTATTGTTAAAATAGGTAGAAACTCGTGTAATCTTTGCACCAGCTTATAAACATGACTTAACAAAAATATTGGCTGATAATAAATCAAAAATAAAGATTATTATTAATATAAAAAATCGTCAATTATTAATGAAAAAAAATGATAAACAAAATGACTTCATTTCTGTGTCATGCCTTTGGAATTCTCCTGTTAAAGAAGACAGTAACAATGCTTGAAGCACGGCTTTTTCATTTTTGAGCTGTCGGGCAGGACTTTCGTATATGTAGTGGCGAGTCAGAGTGCCCCTATTGTCTGTAATTTCTATTGATGTGTAAATGTAGTATACTATGGCTACCTATTGCTGTTTTATTGATTTTTGTGCATGATATTGAAAACTTTGCAAAAATTCAAATTCTTTTATCTTTCATTTTTATTCCAACGTATTCAGATACAAGCTGCACTGTTTACCAATAAAAAGATACTACATTCTGATAGCATGTGAGTTCGCGTGCAATTTACCGTCGTTTATATACTGATGCACCGTATTACATGCATGAGACTTAGATAATATGTAACAGATAATCAGATTAGGTACATCTATTTTCTTTCTGTCTTTGATTGACCGACGTTTCGTTAGCGTACAACGACCGTGAAAGCGTACAAATCGCGAAATAAACTCTGTATTTAGAGCGTTAAATAACAAAACTAAAATACAATGAGAACTACACTACGCTACATACCTAACTAACTACTTACACTAAGCACACCTGAATTATCCATGGACCAATGAAGGTCTACAGATAATCAAGATGTTCAAGCCCGCAACCAGTCGGAAGCGTACCCAGCATATTTAGATACTTTGTGGATATATCTGACTGACAGCGGTGGTGACGTGGAGGACGTTTTATTTCACAATCCTTAGGTAGTAGGTTCAAATTCCGCCTGCCCATCTGATTATCTGTCAAGAAAAATGTTTTGTCAACACTGCTGGCTATATATATATAGCGAGGTAAAGAAAAATTATAAAAAAAATTGAAAAATTGTCATAGACATGAAAATTCAGAATTGAATAGCTCACTTTGGAAACTATGTGGGTGAACTCAGAGGGCGTGGCCATGAACATTGCCATTGTCTCGTGTTTACCCGAAGATTTATTTTATTTTCGAGCGTGACACTCAAGCTCATTTCACAACCCATGGAAAATCTGTATGCGGTGCGCCTAAGTACCTACATTTTTTAATGAAAATATCATCTGATTTGGACATGCGTTAGTCGCCAATCGCCAACCGAAATTCTGACAGCGGGGTATTACGAATCATAGGTAGTAAGTACAAAACTGTGATGCACTGGTTAATCGTTGATGTTACAGCCAAAATAGTTTTCGAATCCCACTACTAGGTATCTAAACAGAACACAAACTATATGAAATCTGCGGCTGATTCTGCGATATTAGAATAAACAATCGCATATTTAGATATTTGCTGCTCAATCACGTCGCTATGACCAAGCAACGCCACTATGATTACCAACGTCGCTATGATTAAAACGATTGTAGCTTTGTGATTTGTGTACCTATTGTCCAAAATTATATTTAATACCAGGATAACGGATAACCGTTTCGTTGAAACTTACCTATTTACCTTTAGATAATTGTGTAATGTTATCAAAATCATCATAATCAGCCTACATTCGTCCACTGCTGGACAGCTTCTCTACAATACGCCACGCAGCCCGATCCTCAGCTTTACGTTTCCAACCGCTACCAGCTGCCTTTCGTAAATCGTCACTCCACCTAGTCTCAGGGTGTCCTACACTACGTTTCCCGATTCACGGTCTCCGCTCCAGAACTCGTCTACCCCAACGGTTATCGGTTCTGCTGATATGACCAGCCCCCACTGCCATTTCAGCATGGTGATGGACTGTGCTATGGGGGATACATTTGGATTCTCTGACAAATGACTTCATTACGAATAACATACCTATAGGCTATTTTCACAGTACCTATCTAACCTGAATAAATCGCAGGCAAATACCAAAAGTATTGCATAAACTAGGTTTTAATTTTGAATGAGTTCAAAGTCGGTACCGCGCACCAGACCCCAACAAAGTCTTCGAAACTATTAATTGCCGGTTACTTGCCGATAGTTTCCACGTGGCAGAAACTATCAGCTTTTAATTACAATATTGCGTGATCCCTCCGTAATTTAACGTTGTCATAGTCTAATTTAAATGTAATCACTGCAATTTAGTTCGCATTATGCGTCATGAAATTTATGATGAGACTAGTAATGAGCACACGGTTTAACCCGCGTAGTTCTGTTTCCGTTGATTTTCTGGGATACAAAGTAGCGGATACTACGCGTGTGTAACCGTCGGGTACTACTAGTACTTAAATAATTTTATAAATATACACGCTTATAAAAGAAATACCCAGACATAGAACAGTTATATATATATCTTCATATAAAAATGTTATGTTGGTTTGTGTACGCTTCAAAAACTCAAAAAGTTCTGCACCGATCGAGCTGAAATTTCACAATGATATAAATATAATCCAGGATTGGTTTTATCTAATTTTTGCATCACAATGTGCCACAGCGAAGCGTGGCAGGGTACAGCTAGAAATTCTAATAATAAGAATACATATTTATTTTGTGCGTGTGTTTGTCACTGAAGTCCTCCTAAACGATTGGACCGATTTGAATGATTTTTTGTAAGCGTTTGGGTAGGGCCTTGGATGGTTTAGATTCACAAATCAGCCTGGCAGATGGCGCTGCAGTTGGTATCGAGCGAAGCCGAAACGGACTAGTATTTGTATTTACACAAAAATGGTTAATAATTTAGCTAGTCGATTTCATTCCATAGTGAAAGTGGTTCACAAAAATGCGAGTAAGCACCCTTTTTCGACTTTGTACATCCTTCGCGCGTAGCTCAATGATTAATGGGTTTCTTTTATCGTGCAAGTTATGATGGAAACGTGTCTGAACATCAATAAATTGTCGTTTTCAGAGAACCTTCCGTGATTTTACTGCACGCAATGGATTTTTGTAAAGTAACGAAACAAGGCTGTGGGAGTATATGTTTATATGTACGAGTACAAGTTTGACCTAGTTTGATAGCAGTATAATTTTTCGTTCTGGCATAAGCATGAACAGCCCGCTACATGTTCCCGCAGCTGGGATTCGGGGTCTTCTCTCGCAGGAAGCGAATCAAGGCCGTAATCTACCACGCTGGCTTAGTGCTGGTTGGTAGACTCATGGTCTCAAAAAACTCTAGAAACATGTGATTTTCTCCACAGTTTTCAAGTTTGGGATATTATGATTTCGAAAAGATAGTGTGTGTGAGATTCAGGGGCTCCGGATCGGCAGTTGGCTTTCTCCCAACTGTCTAGTTGGGTGGCAGCCGCAACTTTTTTTGGGTAGAGCATTTTGTTTCAGTAATCTGTGGGGTAGAGCCACATAACTTGGTATATTAACTAAATTAAAACTACACTAGACTAACTATTTATACTAAGCACATCGGAATTATAACGAAGGTCTAAAGATAATCAATATATGAAGTCCACTACCAGTTGGAAGCAAGCCTAGTATGTTGGCGATATTGCCACTCCACGCACGAATGGCAATGCTTATTCGTTAAACAAATGCCCCATTTTGGTAAATAGGAAAACCATGGGTAAAATCGCTAGGTAGTGCTAGGTCCATAAACATGTACTTACCAATTTAATACAAAATAAAATACCTCAGGTCAATCAAGAAAATGGCAGAGAACAAGCAGATCAGCATGGCGGCGAGTGCCATCGCGCTCCGCGGCGTCCGCATCTTCCTGACGGCCGGGCGGGCGGCGGCCGAGCGCGGCCGGCCGGCCGGGGCGCCGCCCGCGCCCAAAGCCAAGCCCAAGCCGAAGCCGCCGGTCATCGGCGCGCGACCGCCGCAGAAGGTCTTCGACATGCTCTTCAGGACTACGAAGTTCAATAAGTAAGTCATTCTTTAATTTGTACTTTTCGGTAACTGATAGCTGGTTTAGTTGACCGTTCAAAAGGAAAAGATCTAGGACCAATATATCATTCACGTAACACGTAACCGTAACGAAGTTGCCGAAATTTGTAAATTGTAGTAAATTTGTAGTGGTAGGACTCTTTACAGAGTCCGCGTGGGGAAGTACCACACCTTTGCCAGTTATTCTACCGCCAAGCAGTAATGTGCAAACATTACTGTGTTCCGGTTTGAAGGGCAATGTTTCCAGATAAATTACAGGGCTTAGAGATATAAGATCTTAGATCTCTGAGTGACGAGCGCAGTGCAGTGCTAGGTAATGATTTGGACTCTTTATGTTCCAATAGCTGCTTGTCACTGTGCTGTTATGTGTCAGGCATGTTGCTTACCATCAGGCACATGTCCTGATCGTCTCGTCACTCTATATTTAAAAAAAAAATTGTTATACTATTATTATTATATGAGTCAAAGTTTGGACGTATGGTATTATTTTCGCCATGCCGTAATTGAAGTCCTGGCGGGTTTTGTTTGTTGAAATGCCCCAATGGGATGTTGTCTTAATGAAAAGCGGCATATTGGATTCAATAGATAACCCGTAGCGGCGTGCTCGATTATGGGCCGTTCATTAAGGCAACACCGCATTCTCGGTGCACATCAACAAACAAGACTCCCCAGGACCTCAGAAACCAAATAGTTAGTAGGTGCTAAATGTTCTCACGTCTAGACAGTCTTTGTCCCCTTCGACGGGCCAAATGTCAGCGTCTCCAGGATCGTAGGCCCAGGGCAGGCCGCCCCTTCCGCCCCCCGCTTCCACGTAACCCTTATCTAATACCCGTATATAAGGTGATATAAAAATAAATAAATTAATCAACCTTTGTCGTTTCTTGTTACCAGTAAAAGGAGAAACAAATGAATCACAATTCAGCTTGATTACCGCCGTTTATAACAGAATATAACATCGTATCCCATAATTTGTTTCCTTCGTGTTTTGAATGCGCTTCTTCGATTACAATCTAAACCGCTTGCTGTTCGTATCAAAAGGAAAAGTTTATGATTATCGGCCATTTTATTTTAACAAGAGCAATCCTGTAAACTTCTTGCTAAAATTATGATAATGTTATCTATAATTTCATTAAAAAAAATATAAGAAACTACATCGAGAAAAATCTTTGCCATTTCAAGGAAGATTTGGCCCAAATTCATCAGCTATTATATATCAGCGTATTCCATTCTTATTAGGTTTTTTTTTAATGTTTCATGTTGCGATTAAGCCAATTCTTTTTGTGTCTCCTAAATTAGTTTTATTAAATATCTCACGGGAACTAATACCTAACTTTAACAGGGTAATATATAATTCCATATGTGCAATGTAACGTTGCAACGTTGGAACAAACATAGCTATATGTATACTTGCAAAATCACATCAACTTTCATATCAATACTACAGTGGGTTATGGATAATTCAGGTGTCCTTAGTGTAAGTAGTTAGTTAGGTAGGTTTGTAGTGTAGTGTAGTTCTCATTGTATTTTGGTTTTGTTAATAAAGACACTGCCCACTCAAAAAAAAACAATCAAAGATCTATTAATAATTTGACTAGAAGTATCCCACGGTTTCACTCGCGTTTCCCCGTTCTCGTTAAATTTTGAGACCTTGGGTTCCATTGTTATAATGTTAGGCAAGGATCTATTGTGTAAATATAATATAGCTTATAAAACAGTAAAAATTTGTAACGGTAAAATTATTTCTAATTTCGGTCTTGTAGTTTTTGCGTAAAACGTAACGTAAAACGTAGATATTACGAACTGCATTAAAAAACTACGGCTCTTGTAAATCTTGAACATTATTTTTTTCAAAGATTGACAAGAGCCATATGTGGTATTCGACGGATAAACTGATTTTGACTATTTCAAAGACTATGACCTTCCTAGGAAATAAATTACGCAACATATCTGCTTGTAAACAAATCGCGTCCTTCATCAAACTAGATGCCTAATCACATCATTTCCATGCCCAGCGATGAACCTTCGCAGTAAACTATTCGGATAGATGAGGAAGTCACGAACCGGAACCACTCGGCCATGTCAAATAGAGTCATTCGCTGTTCGTGGGAGAAAGCAAACATTGTGCATGGGACGAATAATCCAGGAACATGGAATCATTTCAGTAGAAGTATGAGTATCGTTGCAATGTGTGCCAGGACAATAATAAATGTCATGTAGGCGAAGCTATTATTCTAATACCAGGGATACGATAACCAGCTCACTTTCTGATCCTAAAGCTTAGTTATATCAGGAATCATTAAATTTTCTCAATAAAAAATCTCGACAAAATTTCAATAATTTGTGAAATCTACGAATACGTCGTACATGTAATGCAAATAAGCAAATTTTAGTTAATTAGCGCTACTTCAATTAAAAAACTGCAACACTGATTTCGATAAATGATTTCGATCGGCGTTGGTCGGCGGGATTCGAAACCACGACCCCACGGTTTGGAGATAGAACGTTCTCGCCGGATTCGTATCGCCAAGCTATGCAAACGATTATGTTCCGGTTCGTAGGGCAAAGTCACCAGAAAAATTACATCGGCACGAGATGTTCGATATTCGAAAGCCACCACATTACGTAACCAACACACGTTGCGTTACGTGAAGACGGGATCAGCTATTCAAAAACATGCGATGGCTTATCTTTTTTTATAGATAGAATAACAAGATGAGCAGTTTTCAGTTTCTTTATTTGAAGTTTTTGTATAATAACACAAATTATATTATACTTGATATCTTTTAAAGGTTGCGCAATCTATGAATTGCTAGCAGCGCCGCGGTTTTACCCGTCTAGTTTTTGTTTCCGTAATTTTCCCTTGATAAAAAGTAACGAATATTCAATTTAATAAAATTTAATAAAAAATATTATTAATTTTCATCTTATAATTTTAATTTTTCAAAATTTTATTAATTTTAATTTATCAATTCAATTCATTTGTACTATGGATTTATAATCTAGAATAAATTACTTTCATTTCATTTCAATTTTATACACAATTCAGAAATCTATGAACCTACTAAATTGACTGTTGTTCCAATATCAGGATTATCATCGCTATTTACTTTTTTTAATTTTAAATAATAATACGAGTACCATAAAAAATTTACACTACCTGTCAGCAATCAGTAACGAGCCCCGACAGAATTTAGACATTCCGTTAAGGAAAAGGAGTTAGTTTGAGATTATTGTACTTATAAAAAAAATTAATGCTAATTACGCGTGTTTCCAATAATGAATAGCGTTCGTGAGATTAAATTTATGATAATTAATTTAGACAACATTCGCGTCCTGTCTTTATTCGTCCAAGCAGCGTAGCTACGCGGTAGACTGTAGCGACTGATACCTGCGCTACGCTACGTATTCAGCGTAGGCACTCAGTACGCGCGGGACTCCGGCCGAGGTCACAGGCCACCATGCCCAATCGTAAACTAAAAGAAAGGCACCTCGAAGCCTTAAACAAAATCACGCACTTTTCAAAGTGAGTTTTAACTTAACCAATTTTCGTTTGTGTTTAATGTAAATAATTAAGAACTTTTCAAATTGGCCTTGGGTATAAATTTATGAATTTTTTCTTTTCAAAATTAAATCTAAACTTAAATTTTAAATCTATCTACTTACTAGGAATTATCAAACAATTACTAATCATGTGAAACAAAAAGGTTATTTAAAGGTTACAAATTTAAAAGGCTTAAAGGTATTTTATGAAAAAAAATTGGCTTTGTAAGTAATTTTTTGACGGATGATTGAAAATCAACTGTTTGTTATGAAAGTTTTCGTTTTTCAAGGAAGTTTCAAAGGAACGCGCGAGTTGCCATTCGTTTAATAGCTTTTTTTTAATGAAAGGTTTATTTAATCAATTTAGATGTGTTTTATAGGAAGTGACATGGATGTTTTGAAATCTTGGGTTGAAATTGTGTGAAATGAATGTGAAGCGCTAAAAATGACCTACATAAATATCAGATACCATATAATATAATATACCTTATATAGATAATATAACACAGTTTGGTGACAACCACATTTGTAAATCTTTTCTCTTTTCAATAATCTTCTAAATTATTGAAGATCGTAGGTTAGTTTTTTTTTTAATTGGTATAGTATGTATGGTATTATTATTATATTTATTGGTATTGGTATGTATGGGTTTAATTTAATGTTCTTCATCTCGGAACTACGTTATTTTGTAGATATATTAGCAATACGTATTTAACCTATACCTACTGTCAGAAATATGTATGTATTGAATCAACAAAAACTATTTCCATAAGATTGTTTGTTCAATTAATTATTATAAAATGTTTTGTTGTTGTTAAATAAATGATAATATTCTCGAAATATTCTTAGAAACCTGTCGGTTTTGTCACGTTGTTTATCTGTAGCATTAAAAAATTAAAGCCAGTGGTGATGATAAATACAATTTTTATTTGTATTTTTATTTAGATTCTGTAAAATTGTTTCGCGGTAATTTTTGTAAATCAAACTGAGGAATACCGAAATACCGGCCTAGCCGAGTTTGGGTTCCATTTTCCACTTAGCAAATTGGAGAAATGTAAACTTGTGAACTGAATAAAAAAAATTATTAATTTATCTTAATACGCGTACATTACTATGGCTATTCGATCTTAAACAATCAATCAGCTGACGTTTTGTCGAGTCCAAAATGGATTTTTGAACAAATTTTTTTCTTATGGGTTCGCGAAACAGACATTTTAATGTCAAGAAACCGTGGCGATGGCACGGTGGCATAGTATCAGAGCCACGACGGAGCAGCGAAAGAAGACGTGTGGAGTAGGCGCTGAGTGGAGTAGAGTGTGCAAAATATGACGACCCAACTCGGTGTACTGTGTACTGGTACATTTTTTTATACCCCACCCCCTTAGAATTCAAGTAAATGAACTGAACACACGATTTATAAAAAATGGCCAAGTGCGAGTCGGACTCGCTCATGAAGGCTTACGTAGCAGCAAGTAACATAATATAAAAGTTCTTGTAGTACTTTAATCAGTGTTTTAACAATAGTCAATTTATGACGTATTAAAATAAAACCACTGACTATATCTCAAACCCATTTTCGTTGAAACTCCACTCAGCGCCCGCTCTAGAGAACGTTAGACGCTTTTTGGAATGGTTTCGATGGGATTTCGAAAGCTCAGGTCACCGACATGCTTAATACATATGTATCTGTCGCTATATGGGTGCGATATTGTGCAACATTAATGCTACGTAATACTGAAATCATTTATTAGTACTTAGATTCAGGAACGTATAGTTCTTCATTTAAATATCTGTCAGCTGTCCTTATAGTTCATTTTTTTTTGTTAGCAGAGTGGGTTTAAAAAAATGGTGTTGATAATAACTTAAGGGTATCTATGATAACGATTAAATTGTTTATAATAATTAAAATTTCAAACAATTCATAAACGTACTCACCACTTTCAGCTCAGTACAAGTGAGCTACGTAATCCTGTGGTTGGATAATTGTGTTAGTGACCAAAGTATGATGTTTTGTTTTATGTGACGTTACCAAGTGATGTAATATCCTAAGGTTCGAATAAATAAATTGATTAAACAAATAAATATATATTTGTAATGTGACGTTGGTGTGCAGGGCGGAGCTGGAGGCTCTATACAGCATGTACCGGAAGCTGGTGACGGCGGCGCAGGCAGCCGTGCCCACCGCCGGCATCGGCACTCCGCCCAAGATCGATGTGAGTACATTATAACTACTCGTATAACCATTACTATACACATATATATATTTTTTACTTTTTACGTTTACACTTGACCGCCATCTCGCCTGATGTTAAGCGACGATGCGGTCTACGATGGAGCGTGTTTACCTAAAAGAAACCGATTCACTCTCGATTTGAAGACACCCAGATTATAACTATCGGGGAAAAACCCACTCATTCCACAGCCTAGACGTTCTTATCGCAAACGTAGAGTCAAACCTCTTCGTCCGTGTCTTTGGAATATCCACCATGAAACGGTGCCGCTTCTTCGAGCTACGAGAAGTACGATAGAAAAAAGGACAAGGTGGTATTAGATCATGCAGATCAGTTGCACTTTCTCCGAAGTGTATCCGATACAATACAATCATCTGCATGATCTATTTCCACATGGTCCTTTTTCTGTCGGACTCCTCGAGCTCGAAAAAGTGACATTGTTACATTGTTGATGTTCCAAAGACTCGAACGAAGAGACGGCTCTACATTTGTGATAAGACCGTCTAGGCTGTGGAATGCGTTGCTTGAGTGAGTTTTTCGCGATGGGTACAACCTTGGTGCCTTCAAATTGAGAGTGAACTGGTTTCTTCTAGGTCGCCTAACATCAGGCGAGATGGCAGTCAAGTGTAACAGTTAAAATACGGCTTATCTAGTCAGGAGAACGGCAAGTACAGATCCGAAGCCCCCCCCCCGCCCTGGTTCAAATCCCACGCGCACCACTTTCTTTTCATGTGCGTAACTTAAAACCAAAAAAAAACGTCGTGCGGAAACCGACCTAGACCTAAAATTCGCCAGGTCAGCTTGATAGATTTTGAGATAATTTAGTTTTGATAATAAATACTGTCTCTTTAAAAATCTACGTAGGTATATTAAGCCTATAAGTAGCTTTTATATTGACTTATAAATTAGCTCTTAAAGGTCATAATTAGTTGACTAATTTGCAACAGATTCCACATATAAACTTCCCAGACATTATTTATTGAGCTAAACAAACGTTCGCCTCGTCCTTAAACTTGTCTAAGCCTAGACACAAGTTATAAAACTCATCGAACAAGTACTAGAAAAGTTTGCCACAGAAACCGCGACAGGGAGGGATATAAACATCGTATCTTACAGGGCCGGATTGTAGAATTTGTGGCTCATTTCTCCAGCCATTTTCGTTGGGTCTTGCAAAAAGTTGAAGGTTTGTAGCTTTGATTATAGACTTTATCTTTTCGCGGCGAATTCTTTGGTTATCAAAACGTAAGGGATTCATTGATTGTTTATTAGTTAATATATTTTACAATCACGTTTTTAAAAACACCAAAGAACTGCGTTACTATGAGTAGTAATTGGTAATGGGTAGGTATTTTGCTTACCCAGAACGAAATCTTTTGCTTTTCGCGATACCATATTAGAGGTAACTATGAACAAAAACGTTTTAGAAAAGTAAGCGCGTGAAAGGTGTGGATTATGAGGTACGGATGATAACTGGAAAAAAACGTGCTGTTTGAACCTTGGTCTGAAAGAATGGCTAGATGTCAAACTGGCCACTTGCCTTCAGTCGCGAATCGCGCAGCATTTATGTCGTAATTTATTTTTTGTTATTGTGAGGATCATAGTTATCCACCAGTCACCATCACCATCCACCACCAAGAAAAATGTATTGAACAATAAAGCGGTAAAAGAAATCGACGTGTTAAGACATAACTAAATAGCAGACACAGACACGCTTGCAAACATGGCCGCGTAATCAAACTGCCAAATACGTTCCCTGATGGATAAAATCTGGGTGTCTTCTAGTCGAGAGTGAATCAGTTTTTCAAGACAAGTCAACGATATAGACCATTAGACGTGCCCTATCAAACTTCGGGCGCACGGAATTATGTCATCGTTGGGAAGAGTCAGCTCTCTCTTTCTGTTCTTGTCGGTTGCAGGAAGCGGTGATCGCTGGACGTTTTACCTATCACTATTCGTTGTCAACAGCAGAAATAAGTAGAAGCACAGCATATCTCGCCGCTAGCGATTCTAGGAGGGGTCAAGTAGATTGGTGGTGTGTAAACCACTTACGCTACACACACTGACGAGGTTTATTACCAATTTCAAGGTGCTCAGGCAAATCTAATGGTTTATATCGATGAGACAAGCCCATTCGATTGTAAACTACATCGTAGCGAAATGGAGAATAGCAGCAAACCCATATTAATAAAAAGATGATTTCGGCAGACATCAACAATTGATGTAAACATGTATTTATGTATACATACGTAGGTATACAAACGATGAATACGGTAATTTATTGTGTTCATTTGTCTCGTATACTTTCGTTCTTTACTCTGAGCATTTCTCTTCGATACCGTCCCTGTAAAGCATTATATGAGGGCACGCAACTCGCAATATATTGGAAAAAATTGGCTTCATTCGCCGTAACCTCTTCGTGATGTCCCAGTGAGCTTGTCATCAAAAGAAGCCGTTATCGTGATCACAACACGATGTTTCACGAGGTAAACTGCCGGGGCTCGTATTCTGTAATAGCTGAACATCAAAACTACTCTGGTTTACATAAGTAGTACTCATGATACAATTTGTTAATTAGGTGATTTTGTCTGAGAGAAGCCTTAATGTTTTTCTGTAATGTAATCTCTGGTTTTGTCGTGCACTTTTTGTAGTTATTCACGCAGTGGTTATTTTACTCGATGTGCGACCTTTACTGTGGACCCGTTTAAAAGATAAATTACGAGTATCGCTTCAATAATAATCATGTATAAAGAAATACATCAATTAGAATTATTATCTACTAGCTGTACCCTGCCATGCTTCGCCGTGGCAGATTGTGATGCAAAAATTAGATAAAAACAATCCTTGATGTGGATTATATGTCATTCATTCTAAAATTTCAGCTCGATCGATGCAGAACTTTTTGAGTTTTTGAAGCGTACGTACACAAACCAACATAACATTTTTATATATCGAGATGTGATGTTTTCAGTACAAAGTGTGTTGTGTGCTTGCAGTGTAAATTGTAATTTTCTAAGTGACTAAATTTATTTTGTATTGAACTTGGCATTGAATATTTATTTAATTAATTAAAATATCCTGATTTTTGTATTTTTTAATAAAATGGTTTTAATTAAATCTATAAAATTATTATTTATTTCTAAATATCATACTGGAAGTATAACACAGTACAAAGTAATTGTAAATCATTCATTTATTATTTAATGTAGTTTTATTATGGATATTACTCTTTTTTGTTCTTTTTTTTATTATTTAAACAACCTCCAAGGGCTCCAAGGTCCATGCCTTTTTCTTATTACATATTTTGTCTTATTATATTAACTTATATAAGTATTATCTTATTACAGTGCTTTTACAATGCTGTCAGGCAAGAATAATTACGATATTAGGTTTTTTACATCATTCCTTAGAAAACCTCTCCCGGGCTAGAGCTCCCATCACTGCCACTTTACGATCTATTATTGCCATCTTGAAGTTATAGTCCCTGATGGCACAAGGTGGCGCAGCCAACGTTTGCATCACAAAATGACTTATTATATCGAGCTCGACGTCATCGGTGTAATAGATAAAGGTCCCAGTATGCCGAGACAGAGCGACGACCGCGTGCGGGACGCTCTCATGCAACTTCAACCCAGTCTTCGTCTTGATGACGAATACTAACTCGGCCGTTAGTTTCTGAGCCTCATGGATAGTAAGGATGCGGGACCCCACGCCTCCCCCGTAACCCTGGCTGGTAAGAGTCTCATTCTCTTCTTGAGTATGAACTAAAAAGAGAGTGTTCGGTAGAGTGCGCGGTATGTCGGCTCCAGTATATCCCCTCTGGTCCAGGGACCTTATACGTAGTACCGTAGAATATGTACCAGAGTATACCTCCCTCAACACATACGCGACGTCCATTGTGCACCGGTGTGTGCATAAGAACTCCTGGCAGATGTTCGTTACCCGGCTAGGGCGACAGTACCTCATAGTAAAGAGATTTTCTCTGTCAATATAAGGCAACTGGTTGACATCTCCAACAAGGACAAGTTTACTAGCTTTAGACAGCCGTGAAGCCATAATGATCGCTCCAAAATGGTTCATTAAGGCTTCGTCAACCAGAAGGCGGCTGAAGACCCTGTCGACACCGTTAACAAGAACTGAGGCCATAGTACGCACCCTGGTTTACACCAGATCACCGATACGCCCAGATAGTATTTCCCTCAGTTCTGCTGCTGCCTCTGTTGTAGTAGTGATGATAGCGTCCTTGTCCACATTGAAGTGACTGGTCACCCATGTTGTCTGTTAATTATCATACGTTACGTTGTTAGTAATAAATTAATTGTAGTGGTAGGACTCTTGGCAGAGTCCGCCAGGGGAAGTACCACACCTTTGCCAGTTATTCTACCACAAAGCAGTAATGTGCTAACATTACTGTGTTCCGGTTTGAGGGGCAATGTTTCCAGATAAATTACAGGGCTTAGAGATATAAAATCATAGATTTCTGGGTGACGAGCGCAGTGCAGTGCTAAGTAATGATTTGGACTCTTCATGTTCCAACAGCTGGGTGTCACTGTGATGTTATATGGCAGGCATGTTGCTTACCATCAGGCACATGTTCTGCTCGTCTTGTCACTCTTTATTTAAATAAATAAAAATGATTATGATTATTTCGTCTGATCGTCTCGTGACTTCTACCTTATGAACAAAATAAGTTGACTTAAAACTATCTCAAGATACCCATCAGTCTGCAAATTATTCATATGTACTTATTCTAGGTTGTGAGTTGAATTAGTTTAGTTTTCATTGTAATTAGGTAAACTTTAATAATACAAAGCACTTTCCATTATTTAAAACCAACATAGTCCAACATTGATGATTGCATTAAATCGCATCGAGTTGAAGTTACTCATGTTATGTCATATGTGTTTTGCCAGTTTGGCCAGTACAGAATATAGACCCTGGCGTCAAATGAAACTTAGTTGATTCGGGTAATTGACCCAGAACTATTAACAAAGACGAGGAAATAATGTTGTTTTCGGAGAATTACAACAAATGTGTATGTTTATTTTATGAGTGAGAATCGAAAGTCATTCGCATCGACGTCCTGACTCGGTATGAATAAGATTGGGAAAGATTCTACACATTTTTTCATTCGCCTACCCATATCCCACTTTAGGTGGGGTCGGTAAAATATGTACGTTTCCTCCATTCATCTCTGTCATTCGTCAGATCTAAGCTTAGTCCTTTCCTATTCACACAATCCATCCACGCTTTATTTGGTAGACCTCTACCATGGCATCCATCTACAGTCGTATTCAAAACGCTTTTGGTTTTGTGCTCTATATAACATAACATTCTCAAACCACGATAACCAAGGTCTTTTTAACCTTTCTGTCACGGGTGCTACTTTCACGCTACCCTTAATATACTCAACCCTTGTTCAAAAAAGAACTTCAAAGTCTTGGCCATTGCCGAAAAATTGCTAGCCTATCGATATTTTTATTGGCTACCTACATTTCGGATCTGCATGATCTAGTACCACCTTGCTCATTTTTGTATCAAATTGCTCGATGAACTCGATAAAAAGAACAAAGTGAATCGTAGGCAGATGTCAAAGTAACGCCCAAAAGCTCGAAATGATCGTAACCGGCATAGATACACTTCTAAAAGTAGGAGCCAGTTGAAATTTACTCCACTAAATTTTGTAGAAAGGACAACATACGCCTGCGTCTTTCTCTGGTTAAATTTGAAATCAAAAGGGCAAACAAAACACTCACAAGTGTTTTATTTTCAATTCATTGATGCCAGCCTTTTAAAGGTTTCTGAGCCAATAACTGTGCAGACCATTGACTTGAACATTGATCTAAATTTAAGTGACATTTGTAATTTTATTTGCTGAAGTAAATAAATAATTTGATGATTTCAAAATTATATCGCGAATTATTTTTTACATGATATTCCCTAACTTTTTGAATTCTCATGTCGCCTGTAATTTCCAGTATTTTTTTCTGTGATATCAGACCAAGCCAGACTTAAATGATTACAAGCCATGCTTCAATTTCCAGGGCATAGACCAGAGCACATTTCGGGACGTAATGCACAACACACTTGACCTGGTGACAGAAGAAGCCATTCTGGAACGTCTCTGGATGACCTGGGAGCGAGGGGCTTCCGGTGGCGAGGGCTCCCTGCGCTTCGAGGCTTGGGTGAGGGGTCTGAGCGTCATGCTGAAAGGGAATAGCGAAGAGAGGAGGATCCACTGCTTCAATGTGTACGACTTGAACGCAGACGGGTTTATCACTAAGGATGAAATGTTTGTATTACTCAGGTGAGTTAACGTTAAAATAAAAGTGGTCAAGTGCGAGTCGGACTCGCCCATGAAGGCTTCCGTAGCAGCAAGTAACATAATACAAAAGTTCTTATACTTCGTTGTTACTTTAATCAGAGTTTTAACAATAGTAAATTTATGACGTATTAAAATAAAACTACCTCTAGCATACTACTAGATATCATTCAAACCAATTTTCGTTGATAGTTTACATAGCAACGTACATGATACACTTTTTTTTTATTTTTGTCATTCTCTTATTTTAGAAGTTACAGGGGGACACACACTTTTTACCACTTTGGAAGAGTACCTCGCGCAAACTATTCAGATTAGAAAAAAAATGTTAGAAATCTCAATATCATTTTTGATGTCATATCCATAGATACCCTACACGTATGGCATTGATCAAAATTTTTTTTTTGAGTTTCAGTTCTATGTATGGGACACCCCTAAAATTTTTTGTTTTTTTCTATTTTTTGTAACAAAATCTTAATGCGGCTTACAGATTACATCTACTTACCTAGTTTTAATAGTATAGCTTTTATAGTTTCGGAGAAAAGTGGCTGTGATATATCTATAAGTATATATATAATCTATAAGTGTCCCGTATTTTGCCATTTGGCTACGGAACCCTAAAAAGAAAGTATAACAAGAACAAAATTAAAAATTTTGATTAACCCCCGACTACCTCGGATTTGTAATTTGTACAACATTCTACTAGTCAAGCCCTTTCATTTGATACCCATATTGAAGGAGTAGTGAAAAGAGAAATGTACTTCGCCATTTTGTGGTGGCGGTCATATTGGATTTGAAAATCGTCATAGTGCATAGTATTCTACCAGTTAAGCTCTTTCATTTGATACCCATGTTGAAGTAGTAGTGAAA